>JABCKB010000146.1:0-103089 GCA_013184455.1 Fusarium continuum | reverse complement strand
GCACTCGGCGAAGCTCGTGTTTATATTTCTCTAGTTAGGGATGCCATAGAGAAACCTGGGCTTGGTGAGGCCCTGAAGTGGAGATAGGTTGAAGCGCGCCATGGTGTACTGCAGCTCAATGATGACGGTGACGGTGGTGTTTGATTGTTGCCTCAGAATAATTACAATTGCTACCAGACTCACGCGAACAACAAACGATTATACACAAAGCACAAAGGAGTCATCCCCTCTTAAACCCCCACAAACATTCTAGACCTTCACAGTCGTCGTTCTAACAATCAACGCCTTAAGAAGCCGGCGGGCGGGCTCTTCCCGTGCGGGGCGGGTGCGTCTTGGCCGCCGGCCGCCGAGGGTTTTATCTATGTTAGCTTGCCTCATGGTACTATACCTAGGGAGCGGGGGAACGTATCCTATCACGTTTGTGAGTAATCGATCTTGATGAGCATAAAATACTTCATTGATTGGAAATGTCCGTTCTGAACAATGCACCGGTTGAATCAATTACTTGTGCCGCTGGGCTTCCTGTCTAAGTCAGTTAAACAGCCGGGCCAAAACTCCTTTCAAACGCATCCTCATCCTTCTCGTCAACCTCGAAATCGAACCGCGTAACGTCCTCTACAAAGGGCCACAGATATTGACTCGTAATTCTTCAACCGTGTTAGTCTTTCTTCAACAACACTCAACGAGAGTAAGATTTACCTGTGATGTTCGGTGCTCGCCTGATATTCCGCCAGCGCCGCAGGACTGGGATGGAAGCTCAACAGGCAAATCTGGTAACCTTTGCTACGGGCAATAGGGTTTGTAATTGACGGCCTGCCTACTATCAGACTTTGATTCTTGACGCATGGCAATGTCTTGAGTGACTTGAGTTCCTTGACAAAGGTCTGGCGATGGGACTCGTCGACGTCTAGGCGGAACTTGAACAGGACTGCAGATCGTTTAGTGAAATGATGCGGAAAGATAATGAGGCACGTACCAATGTGAACGACAGTCATGGTTATGGTGATATTGAAGGTTGACCTGGGAATTGGTTAGCATTTGATGCTAAAGTTAAATAGTTGATTGAACCTACAGCTCAAATGTGCTGGTTTATTACTGCGACGGACTTCTTCCGAAGACTAGAGTCACGGGGAATGTCCGCGTACAACTTCCCTCAACAGGACCACAAACCTCCAAGTGATTCGCTATGAAATGGTAAGCTTTTGTAGAGTTTCTTATACTCAGATTGGTTAGTTAATGAGTCTTGTTTGACAGGCACCAACAGACTCTGTTCATGTCGCAGTGAAGGATATATGAGCGAGCTGTATAACAGCTGGATCACCAGAATTAGATCTTGTGACCAAAGCATACCAACTTTACACGTAAGTATTAAGACCGAGGCCTACCAACATCACCTATGAACCGAGGGATGCTGTGAGACGGCGAGGCTTCGGGTATGAGATTCACTGGCAGAGATATTACTTGGTATCTACTTGAATTTATCACATTACAGAAATGAGTAGCATAGAAGAAAAACAAAGAATGTGTTGAGAGGTATTGTTAATTGTCCATGTTTAACGGCTGCGCCTCAACCTTTTTTGCCTCGGCATTCAAAGCATCAATCTCTGCCTGTACAAGCGGAATTCCGCTCTTCTCCCTCTCCTTCTGACTTAACTGCTCAATCTCTCCTGGGAAGTAAATCCTATCCACCCCAGCAGCTTTTTCAGATCCCACCACACGCTCATAGAGGTACTGCATCCTCTCCCGAAACTCATCCAGGCCCATGAAGAGATCGGGCTTGATGGCAACCAAGAAATGACCAACGTCTGCAGGCTTGGAAGGATCGTAAGGACCTGTGACATGTCCGGCAAAGGCAGAGCCTGATAGAACGCCAGAGAATACATCCATCATGATGGATAGTGCAGAACCCTTTGGACCACCCATGGGCAACATGACTCCGCCAAGAGCAGCTTCAGGGTCGTCTGTCGGTCGTCCCTCAGCATCAAGGGCCCAATCTAACGGAATCTTCTCCCCTCGCCGCTTAGCCTTGTAAATCTTTCCCCGCGCTGCCACAGAGGGCGCCATATCCAAGATGAAGTTCTCCATGGGATCTTTGCCAGGTGCACCACAAGCGATGGGTGACACGCCCATTAGCTTGCTCTTTCCGCCATATGCAGGAAGAGCTGGGCTAGAGTTTGTAAAGACGAGGCTCATCATGTCGGCGTCGAGAGCCTGCTGCACGATCCAGGCGCTCATGCCAAAGTGGTTGGAATGCTTGATGCTCGCCATACCGATGCCGAAGATGCGCGCGGACTCAATGGCAGCAGCCATGCCTTGATGGGCTGCAATAAAGCCAAAGCCGTTCTGACCGTCGACTTGAGCGACGGCAGGGGTGACCTGCTTCAAGATGGGTTGAGCGCTGGCGTTGAGAACGCCTTGACGGATGCGCTCCATGTAGGAGGGTATGCGATTGATGCCATGGGTATCTACTCCCCTTAGATCAGCGGCGACGAGGCAGCGGGCAATGATGGCGGCATTTTCAGCAGGAATTCCATTGCCTTTGAGGATATCTTCAGCAAGTCGTCGTGCTTCTGAGGCTGCGATGGGGATCCTCTGAGATGATGCGTCTTGGCCGTCAGCCATAATGAGTGAGGATGAAGGGATGCAGAATGTGGATTTATGAGATCTGGGTGAATGATAAGACGGAGTATCAGGAAAGATTTCGTATTTCTCTAGGTGCTCTTTATGCCTTCATTCTCTGGTTGCGCTTTTGCTACTGTAGTCTTGGAGCCCCAGACTTTAATATTCTACTCCGCTGGATACACATGCGGGGATTCCCCGTCTCCTAACTCCTAGAATTTGCGGCATCTCCCCGCTTCTCGGACTTTCGCCACTCCATCTCACGACTTGACCCTTCTGGCGATCTTCTCAATAGTACTTTGATAATGCCAGATGACAATAATTCAGACGCGAGACGATCCCGGACAAGAAGTGGCCAGCCAGGTCGGAAGAATCCTAGGCTACGATTGGCTTGCCTCCGCTGCCAACGGCGAAAGATCAGAGTATGGCTCGCATCAATATCTACATTTGGTTTTCATTGACTGACATGAACTTGTAGTGCGACGGGGAATTACCCACATGCAAGAACTGCCGAAATGCAGGTGCTACATGTGCAGACGGAGAATCAGCCCGTCTCAAAGACCTACCTCGAGAGTGCGTTACCAACTGCCATCCCCGATCAATCCCATACTGACTCATATGTAGGTACATCTCGACTTTGAAGAACCGTATAGCATGGCTAGAATCCATCATAAAGTCAAGATGTCCTGATGTAGATCTATCTCAAGATCCTCCAACAGAGATCGAAGAAGCCCCGAGTGACACAGTCATTGAAGATGCAGCCGGCTCAATTCCCCAGTCTCCCATGCCTATGCCAGCGAGCGCTCTAAACGAGACCGCCCGCAATCCATCAGCCATTGAAACATCTAATCAACCTGTTAGGTCTGCTCCTGGGCCGACTGGAGCTGGTGCGATAACTCACGAGATTGGACTGGTTTCCCTTGGAACAAACCAAGACCCTAGGTACATCGGCCCATCCAGTGGTTACTTCCTAGCACGCGTAATGCTTGATTCGGTTTCGAAACAAGACGAAAGACTCTGTCGCGCAAGTCCTAATGCTCCATTCCCTACCAAGCTGGTTGAGGCTATTCAAGGACCGCTCCCTCTCCCGCCACGAGACATGGCAACACAGTTATGCGACGCATATTTTAGCGCCATCAATCTACAGCACCCAATTCTCCACCGTCATACGTTCAACAACATGCTGGACAGGGCTTTCCAGCAGGATAATCAGGACCCCATTGTCGGCTTTCAGGTATTCATGGTTCTAGCTATTGGATCTGCTGTCTTGTCCGGTCGCGTCAGGGCACGCATCCCAGCAGAATCGTACTGTCTCTCTGCGCTGCAGTATCTTGATGAACTCAACCTCGAAAACTCGTTACAGGGCGTGCAGTGCCTGTTACTTCTTCTCACATTTACTATACACAGCCCCTTTGTTCGCCTCAATGTCTGGTATCTGAACTACCACTGTATCGCTGCACTGCTTGACCTAGGGCTCCAGAGAAACATCAGTACGGGGTCTGGAATCTCTCTGTTGGAACAGGAAATGCGGACACGGATCTTCTGGGTCATCTACTCGTTTGACCGCGTAATTGCTACTATGATGGGCCGTCCTATTGGGATACGAGACGAGGGGTGTGAACTTCGAGTAAGTGCGCCAATCACCAATAAGCTGGGACACTCACTGATGACTTTAGATGCCCATAGGGCTGTCTGATGAGCAACTTTCCGACTCCAATCAACAGCAGACTACAGAGTCTTCAGGCGAGATGGCCTTTGCCGTTCACTTGTTCCGGGCAGCCAAGCTCAATTCTGAGATTAAGTACATCGCCCAAAGTATTGTGAGAGACACACCTAAGTATGCGTATCCTCGAGTCATCGACATCAACGACTGGCAAACCATGATGCTCCGGCAACTAGACGAGTGGGCTAGTCAGATACCAGGTCTGGATAATCCCTCTGAACTCTACTTGCGGACAATCTGCCAGATACGATACCACGGCTTACGAATGCTCCTATTGAGACCAAGTCCAGCCATACCCAAGCCTACCAATGAAGCTTTGGTCAAGTGCCACCAGAGCGCTCGTGACAGTATACAGCTGTTTGACCAGTTGTACAAGAAAAACCTTCTAGTTCATAGTTGGACAACATTTCATGGACTTGTTCTCAGCACTATAACTCTTCTCTACTGCATCAAGGTGGTCCCAGAGATTGCCCGCTCAACGGACATCGAGGCTTTGATGGCTGATCTGAGTATATCTTTAAGCGTGCTGAGTGCTACAGGTGAGCATTGGTCTGGCGCAAAGCGCAGTCGGGACATCTTAGACGAGCTTGGAAAAGCGACGGTTCGATATCTTCGAGAGAATAACTTCCGATTCGACAGTTCAGTTGGTCGCTCCTCATCTCGAGTCAATGGGCAGGGGATTGGCCCAACAGCACTGTCCACAGAGGTGTTGAATGGCTCAAGCCTAGGCTTACCCAATACAAATGACGACACAACTCTGATGAATGCGGGTGAGAATATGGGATTTATTCAGAATCCTTTTGACGATACTCTCTTTAGCGATTTGTTTGCCGGGTATTTCGAAGAAACGGACTCTGCAAACGTCGACAACATTGTTCGAGACCTATTCCAAGATTTCATCCCAACACACCCAAGCGGTTTCTAAGTACCATCGACTTCACGATCTTTGCGGTCCTTCAGCCGTCAAAAAGTCAAAGTCAGCTCCCAGCTCTGCCTGGTTCACATTCCGCATGTAGAGCCCCCGATAACCTCTCAATCCTTCTCTCCTTACCCATGGTGCTGCAGCACCTTCGCTTTGCTCAAAGCTCTTGAGTCTCTCCTGGATTCTCTGTGAGATTTCCTCGTCAGATAAGTCAACAGAGAGTTGTCTCTTCTCAACATCCAAAGTGATGAGATCGCCGTTTCTGATGATACCAAGCGGTGATTTCGGATCAGCTGATTCTGGGGAGATGTGAAGCCCAATTGTTCCGCCCGCTGTTCCACTCATACGACCGTCTGATAGACGCAACATATCCAGAACACCTTGGGATGCGATCTTTCTTGGAATCGGAATCATTCCCGCTTCTGGCATTCCTGGATTGCCTATGGGCCCAATGCTTTGAAGGACAAGAACACTGTCCGGAGTCACATCCAGATCGGGATCATCTATTCTTTCAGCCATGTCTGCCGAGTTTGCAAACACTATCGCTTTTCCTGTGTGCTGAAGTAACTTCCTGTACTTGGATGCACTTGCTTTCATCACGGCGCCACCTGGAGCTAGGTTGCCCCTCAACACCACCAGTGATGATGCTGGGTATAGGGGTTTGTCAAATGGCTGGATGACACTGAGTTCTCGCGGAACAGGGATGAGAGAGTTGTGGGCAATCTCCTCTCCAATAGTTCGCCCAGTGACTGTCAATGCGTCAAGATGAAGGAGAGGTTTGAGCTCGTGGAATAACGCGAGCATACCGCCTAGTTATTCTCAGCTCACGTCGAATAAGAATTGGAGTGCGGGGAAATACCTGAATTGTGGAAGTCGGTCATGTAATTGTCACCGCTCGGCTTGAGGTCAACAAGTAACGGTGTCTTGCGGCCAATCTCATCCACAGTGTCCAAGGTGATTGTCCCGGCTACCTTTGGATGGCGTCCGATGATAGCCATGAGATGCACTACAGCATTAGTTGAGCCACCGATTGCTTGTAAAACAGTGATGGCATTCAGAAATGACTCCCGCGTCAAAAGGGCTTGTGGCCTAAGACGCTCAACATCCTTGCATGCTGCGATGGCGTGGCCTCCTGTAGCCTCTGCGATACGAAGTCTTGCCGCTGATACAGCTGGGGCAGTAGCACCAGCAAAAGGCATCATGCCAAGACCGACGAGCACGGATGCCATGGTAGATGCTGTTCCCATGACTCCACAAGTTCCTCCCTTTGGGATTATCAGACAAGTGTACTTTAAAGGGGGCCAAGACTTACGGTTGGTGCTAGTTCGTCATTGATGGCTGAGATGTCCTCAATATCGAGAGTTCCGGCTCTGTACTTGGCCCAATTATTGCGGCAATCCGTACAAGCTCCAATGCGCACTCCACGGTGGCTGCCGGGCATCATAGGACCAGTGACAAGATGGAGGATAGGCTTGTTTGCGGATATGCCACCCATCAGCTGAGCAGGCGTGGTCTTGTCGCATCCTACACAGCGTTTAAGATACACTCGAGTTTCATCTTGGAAGAAGTAACGTACCGCCAATCAAGACAACAGCATCACAAGGCTGTGCACTAATCATCTCCTCCGTGTCCATACTCATGAGATTGCGAAGATACATGCTCGTCGGCGAGGAGAAAGACTCATGTATGCTGATGGTAGGGAAGTCAATAGCCAGTCCTCCGTTGAGCTGCACCCCTCTCTTGACAGCGTCTATGAGCTGTGGGATGTTGGCATGGCAGGGATTGAAGCTGGAGTAAGTGTTGACGATTCCAATGATTGGTCTGGACAAGGCATCTTCACTGTATCCAAGAGCCTTGATGAATACCTTGCGAAGGAAGAGGGAGAAGTGAGGATCTCCATACGATGCCAGACCCTGACGCAGGCCAACCTTTGATGTTATGGGAGTGTCAAGGTCGTAGTCTGGGTTTAACTCAGTCTTTTTGTTAGAGTCGGCCATTTTGGATACTTTTAACAAGCTTGATGGAGTGTTGTAACGACTCTTTGGAGAATCAAAGATTGACCTATCATTGCTTATGTATTACTCTCCCTAAATGGCGTTGATCGTACACCCGCCGCAGGCTATAGATGCGGAGAGACCCCGCCATCGGTTATCACGCAATATGCGCCGACGGAGCTCTCCCGAACGGAGTAGTCCCGGCAATAAAGCAACTGAAGTAATTGGACAAGATATTAAAAGATGCATGTCATGAATGAAGAAATGATTCAAATTACTAAAAACTATGCGAATTATTCTGTATCTCCTTAACCTTGTGCGTTCACCATGCTCAACCTCAAAGATCGTGTAGCTCTTGTCATCGGCCTCGGTCAAAGTGGTACCGAAGGTTGGGGTATCGGTGCAAGCTGCGCAGTCACCCTGGCGAGACAAGGGGCCATTGTCTTTGGAGGAAACCGAACAATCGCTTCAACTACAAAGACAAAAGAGACCATCGAGGCCGAAGGAGGACAGTGCAGCATCATCGCCACAGATGCTACAGATTCGGCCTCCGTCAAAGCTCTCGTCGACGCTTGCTTGGCCAAACATGGACGGATTGATATCTTGTTGACCAGTGTTGGTCAATCCCAACCGGGCGATCCTGCATCCATGTCCGAAGACGTCTGGGACTCACAGATGAACATCAATCTCAAGAGCGTATACCTAGCCTGTCATCACGTCCTCCCAATAATGGAGAAGCAGAGCACCGGCGGCTCTGTAGTCTGCATCTCCTCCATCGCAGGCCTCCGCTACATCGGCAAGCCGCAGGTAGCATACAGCACGACCAAAGCCGCCATAATGCAGTTTGTCAAGGCCACGGCGGTCATCTACGCGCCGAAAGGCGTGCGGCTCAACACAGTCGTCCCGGGACTCATGGACACGCCGTACACGAAGAGCTTGGCGGAGAGGTTTCCGCGACAGGGTGGATATGAGGAGTTTTGTAAGATGCGGGAGGGACAGGTGCCGATGGGGAGGATGGGGGATGCGTGGGATGTTGCGAACGCGGCGGTGTTTCTGGCGTCGGATGAGGCGAGGTATATCACTGGGCAGAAGATTGTGGTAGATGGGGGGATAACGTTGTCGACTGGGCGGGCTTAGGAGATATTAGATCAGTCTGAATAAAAGTCAAGTTGTGACATTCTACGCTGTTAATGACCCCGGTTTCTATGAAGAGCCCAAGGCTTGAGTTATATGCTTTGGACGTTGTTTTAGAGTAAAACAAGAACCAGGAAACGATGAGATTATAAACGTCCCACTCAAGTTCATTCAAACACTACTAATAAGGCAGTTAACGGTGGTCTTACTATAATGTTTGAATGTAGGGGCGAGTCTCTGTAGCTGTACTGAGTTCTATACTATTCCCGCCGGGTGGTGATATAAGAATTAGAAGCTCTTGACTTCCGGAAACAAGATTTAGGATACTATGACTGAAACTCTGAATCCTTTCTAAATCTATTTTCTCATGAGACCATGGCATATCTACTCTATGGTGTTTATGACGCCTTTGACTGCGACTGCTTCACATACTTTGTATGCTGTCCAAGAGTAACAAGCTTCAAAGTCCCATCATCCTCAACCTTTGAGATGCGGATCGACGAAAAGGCCACAGCGCCTCCAACCTTATCCGCCGTCGACACGATCTCCACCGTATCGCCCACCCGCGCCGTGCTCAGATAGCTGATGTGCATATCAACACTGGCGCCAGTCGTCTCCCTCAGATCCCAGCTCGCGATGGCCAAGCCCGTAGTGAAGTCGATGATGGTCGCCGACGCAGCCCCGTGCAGGTTTCCGCTGCTGTTCAGGTGGTTCTCATTCAGGACCATCCGCGTTGTGACGGAGCCCCGTGTCGTGCCGATGAGTTTGGCGGGCGCCAGGATGAAGTTGTAGATGGGGCTTTTTGCGCGGAGCCGGTCCATGAGGCGCTGGACGTGGGCGGTTCTCTCGACTTCAGATGAGTCAAGGTCTGGAGTTTGGACACGTGTTGAGGGTGGTTCAGCCATTTTTAAATAAGTATGAGTTTTCTCGTTGAGGTCTCTATATGCTCTTATTCTGGTGGTGATTTATGTAGCTGCTTGAAGTTGCTGAGAGAAATTTCCTCATCGGGCAATTCCCGCCCCCCTTTGATGAATATCCTCCCTTCTCGCATACTCATTTCTCGACCTTCTCAAAAACATCCTTCAGGTAGTCAAAGGCGCCCAGAGGAACCCCCTGCGTGCGCATGATACAATACGCAGTTGTGAGGTGAAAGTGGAAGTTGGGAATGGCATATTCGCTAATGTATCGCTGCCCGTTCAAGCGCCAGGTGCCCATCTTGGTCTCCATGAGGATATCCTCGTTCTCCTTGCCGTTGATGACGGCGGGGTCTACACCCTCCAAGGCCTCAATTGTTCGGGTAATGCGGGTTTGAAGTTGCTCAAACGTTTCTTCATTGTCCTCGAATGATGGGATGTTGGGTGCGCCGAAGCGTGAGGCGACAAACTTGGCTGTGTTTGAGCATGACTGGACTTGGAAGGGGAGTCTGGGAGGTGTAAGTCGCGGAGTTTATTATCGGACTCCTCATAACTTACCCTCTCATGTCGGAGATTAGACGATAGGAAAGAAGTTCCTCGTGCTTGATGCCTTTCTCTTTACAGAACTTGACGCCTTTCTGGAGCATGAATGAGAGGTTCTTGAGGTACTTGACCAGCACGGGAATAGTCTGTTGGTAGAGGGTAGTCATTTTGAACAATTTCGACTTGCTGTTGAATAGATAATGAGTTTATCAGTGATATTTTGATCAACTCTGGCGACATATACCAGTTTATATACTCCGTACCGACTTCCGTACTGCTGATTTCACCCTGGTCTCAATCCGCTGACTGCTGCTCGCATTCGCTTCTTGATACCCACCCAGCATGGCTGAATATGCGGCGTATTGTATTCTTAGTAGTGCTTATTCTGGCATGAAGTTGTAGTCTAGAGCGTGCTTTCTAGGCGGTATCTGGAATCCTGCTCGTAACATGCAGCTGTTTCAGCATCTGCTGCGTCATTTCAGAGGAATTGAAGAACACTCGACTACCTGGTTGGAGGGACTTGTGCGGCATGTAAGCTGATATAGCTGGTATAAGTTAGACCATACATAATGAAAGCACTATGGATGGTCTAAGTTACTAGTTGGTCTTCTAAGCTATTAATGGTTTAGTAGAGAATTTGCTTACAACAAGATGAGTAGGGTGGTCAAAGACATGTTTCTTGGCGCAGGAGATCCTACTCTCTAATTCTTTGCGTAAGTATATCAGCAAACGCTATGGCTAGTTCGTTTTGAATTGAACTTGAGGACGGCATCCTGGTGTTAACTGATCTAGTCATTTCATTCAGCTGTCTTGATCGTATTCAGCGTCTTTGTCGGCATGTCTGCCGATTTCGACTTTATCTATTTGATGGAAGAAACGAATCTCAAAAGCTGTGACTGAGCACCAATATCATATCATTGAATTTGTGACTCCTTCCAATCAACTATTAACTACCATGAGGTGAATCGCGGCTATCTAATAAGTCGCGCTTGTTGCGCAAGGCTTCCGAATGAACCCCGAACCCCCGCAATAACCTCTCTCAAGTGAACAATAAACTCAATGCCAAACTTTTAATCACCAACAATACAAAAAAAATATCAAACAATCACCATGACACTGCCAATCCTAGACCACTTCGCGATTCTGGTTTCTCACCAAACCCTCCAGACTGTCACCAAGAAACTCAAAGACTCTCTTAATGTCATTGACGGAGGTGCTCATGCCGACGGTCTAACAGTCAACAAACTCATCCATCTCGCCGACGGGACATATCTCGAGTTCATCGCTTTTGTCGAAGGCGTAGACCCTGAAAAGCGACGGGCTCACCGATGGGGTAATCTTGAGGAGGGCAAGATCGCGGATTGGGCTTATACGCTGCCCAGTGAAGCCGAGTATGCCAAGCTCCAGCAACGAGTGGCTGATGCTGGGAACGGAGTCACTTATAGCGATCTTACTTCGCTTCAGAGGCACAGACCTGACGGCGTTCTAATGAAATGTCTTGTATCTGTGGCACTTAACCGTGAGGGATCTCGCATCTTCCCGGGAACGGTCCCCTTTTGGTGCGTTGATGAGACGGAGCGCCATCTGCGATCACCTTTCAAGGCTGATGCTGGTGATGGACTACACGAGTATACTAAACACCCTTCGCAAGCCAAGGGTGTATCGCGAGTCACTGTTTTTCTGCCGGAAAAATACGTTGCAACATACAAGCCTGTCTACGATGCTATTCACAACCAGAAGGCTACTGAGGCAAATGGATACTCATGGCCTTATGATCTTCCCGCTGGGCCCAACCCTGGAAGTAACCAGGTTGTGTTGTCGACTTTAGAAGATGGAAACAGTAAAGCAGAGATCAAGTTGACTCTCTTGGGCACAGAGAATAGTCCGAAGTCTATTGAGCTTCTTCCTGGATTGGTCCTCGACTTTGAACACGCTGCGTAGATAGAAAGACTTTGTTCCATTTAGGTATCCAAAAACAATATCCCCAACTCCTGTCCTTGCTCCTGCATGCTATAGTACTCCGCTCGATATCACATGAACTAACATAAGTGATACATACTACCCATACCCTAGTAAGCTCAACCTTCCTGATACCGCTGAATACTCAACTCAAACCCCTTCAAGTCCATCGACTGCCAGATTTTCGTGGCATTCTCGCTTAGGCGCTGCTTGACCTCTTCACAAATCTTTTGCAGTGTTTCTCCTAGCGGGATATCCTCAACAAAGGAATTGTCAATTTCCTCCAAAGGCCTAGGCTGCAGTGTCCAATAGCTACTCCTTGTTTTAGCCGTCACACATAAAGACTGATTGTCGTCTAGTTCGAACGGAGACAAGAGCGTGGGGGCGAGGTAGTTGATACCTAGTATAATCTCTGTAACCTGGCAGTCTCCGCACTTGTCTGCAATCACACCACCCTCAAAGAGGCAAGGAGGGACTTTCAATACACCTTCAATGCTGGTGGGCATAGGGATGCCAGTATGAACATGGTTGCAGTCTCTGTGTTGAGAAAAGTCGACCCGGCATTGTGGGCAGCGGATAGGCTGCTCATTAGTGATGGCCTCGTCGATCATAGCGTGAACGCATTTGCTGCCAAACATGTGACCGCAGGGAAGAACGCGAGCTCTGTGAGAAAAGTGACGCATTGTCGGATCGTGTGAGTGTTCGTGAGGAAAGACTGTCATTCGATCAAGACATATTCCGCACTCGAGATGAAGGATATCGAAGTGACTTGGGGTTCTTAGAAGATCGTCTCTAAGGATATACCAGTACGAAGTGGTTATCTTGCGTACATGCCGAGGGGGTTCTGGGTTGAGGATGTTGTCGATAGACATTATCGCTGAGGTTCGTGAGGACATGTTGTATGCCAGTGGATTTAGTTGGAGTAGAAGATGATGGGTAAGCCGAGATGATGATAGAGAATTATAAGGAATGCTAAGATATCAAATATCCTGTCATGGGGATACTTTCTGATTCAAATATGTTGTTGACGTTAAGTGCCTATAGCCGTTGTTCATGAACATGATCACCGATACAGGCATTCATTGATCAGATTTCTTTCAATCTTGTCCCGCAAGCTTCACAAGCACTTGTTCTCTGCAGTGTGTATATATTTTGAAATCTTGAACAAAGGATTATGGCCAACATCTCTGAACAGCTGTACCAAGATAGTGAAGAAGCATGTTACCAAACATGCTCGCCAACGAAGAAAGGCGAGGGATTTCAACCAGAGCATTATTTGAGATTTAAATCGACACTAGATATAGTAAACGCTTCTTGAAACTCAGGTTAGAGTCAGTCTCGCTGCGTAACTTATTCATAGCCAACGAAGAGTGTAGACGAGCCTGCGCCTAATTAAGAATTAGTTTATCTTGTCGTACGGTGAAATGACTAGGCTCTGTTCCCAGTGCCTCGTCGTTGAGCTCAAACTTCGCGATGATATTACCACCAGCAATTTGGATTGCAGTGTTGAGCTTGTAGCATCGTTTCTCTCTATTCTATGTGTTGGCAGTTGTTCACTTTGGCTAAACTAGTATCTCGTCCATCAAGTTGTGAGAACATTGCTATTCATAGAACTCTCTGTATGAACATCAGCCGGACAGTCTTGAAGTTACAGGGTCCACGCGAAGTATATATTTCCAGCAGAATTCGTGCCTATCGCTGTTGAGAATCTCCATCACATCGACTCACAGCTTGAGATAAATACTCTTCACTTTGAATCGACAATCCCTCTTTTCTATACTTACAGGCAAGGTTCTTCCTACATCGTCGACACTCCCTCTCATCATGGATCCCATCACTGACATCTACTGGCCCATCTTCAAACAAGAAGCCGAAGAAAACGTTGACGAGACTCGTCCTATCCGGCTCACCTGTGCCATCTGCCACGATCTTATGATCACCAGACCCGAGGACAACCCCAACGACGATGACAGCCCCTGCCACGGTGCATATATCATGCCATGCGGTCACATGGTTGGATTCAGCTGTCTTCTCGAATGGCTTGATCATACAAGTGATCCCAACAGGAACTATCACAAATGCCCGGTCTGCAACACCAAGCTCCATCTTCACACCAAGTGCGGGCACAGGTCCGTCGGGCAGATAATCCCCGATACCGTGGCTAAATATTCTGGCATCCCCCCGGTCTTGTCAGATGGCGGCCTCGTAGCCCCGTTGTGCGGAAGGTGTGAAGTCAGGGAGGCTCTGCGCCAGTTGACGAGCTACAGCACCATCTCCAGCTTTGCCGTCCCGGAGCTACAGCAGGGTCAGCATGTGAGTATATGCTTGCACATCAAAGACATTGCTCGGGTCTTCTCGTCTCCTGCCCTCGCCCAGCCTGGAGTAGATTATCGACGTGTGCGTGATCTTGAGATCCCGCACACCTTGTTGGCTGTCTGGAACATCATCAAGCAGATTTGGACGCTCAAGGCTGCCAATTTCTGGTATGAGATTGACCTGAGAGCCTTCGAATTTTCTATCAGCGTTTTCGAGTCTGATACACCTTCTTCTTCGTAAACCGCCAATGGATCATGTGGCGGATCGCATGGACGAGTAAGGGCGCTGGCGCCTGTGCAATGAATATCTGCGACTAGCAGAAGCAAAGGGCATCTCGGGGGGCCGCAGGGCGCATAGGCCTGATTGGATTTCGTAATGATAAACTTTGTAGAGGCTTTTCCGTAGAAAGTAGACCATATAGCTCATTACTTTTACCCTCGTGCAATTGATATGATCCTGATCTTGCTATACCTAAGGTACCTAGATAAAGGTGGTATGCTGAAGTAAAGTAGTCATGATGTAAGAGCATATCTCTTAGGATAACTAAAGTCAGAGCTCATCTTTCTTAACTTGTAAGGGGATGCTCTAATATCCCTCCTCGATGGTGACACAGGACTTAAAAGATTAAACAACTTTGATCGTCATGATACGAGAATGAAACGTCTTAACGAAGTTTGGTTTCGATGGTCCCATTGTCTTATCTTTCAAGTGACCGCGGATGGCAGTCGCGCAGATCCCACACCGTGTTACAATACAAATGCGCGCCCCTGAATAACCCAGAAAACAAGATAAATGATGCTTGAACCGCGCCGATAGCCCAGATGTCGCCAGTTTAATCCATTTAGCGCATGCTTGTTCATTCGGCGCGCGAGCCGCTGCTGTGGCGCGCGCGTTTTCGGCCGCTGCTCGTGGCAGGGTGCATCTTGTCGTTGCGCTCTCGCTTGAGCTTGTCGTCCAAGACGCGGGCTGGTCTTTGTTAGCATACATATTCCTCGGCTGGGAGCCTGTAAAACACGTACTAAGAACATCGTATCCGAACTGGGGGTGCTCCAAGCACAGCGCCTTGAATTCCTCCTCGGCCTCGGCACGCAGGGTGTGTGAGCGCGTAGCCCAGAAGCTTGCGACGGGGGCGCGGATGGTGGTGTCGTCGCCGCTGGTGAAGGCATAGACATAACGAGCGTATGCGATCTCGCCCTTAGCGGTCGAATTGACGCAGTGGATCTTGGAGCTTGAGAGAGTCTTGAGCCCAGCGACACCAAACTTCTCGGCGAGCGTGTAGATGCGGGCGTGCTTGAGGAGCTGGTCGCCGCTGTTGTCGATAGAGGGGATCGCGGGGTCGGACTCGAGGACGCGCTGGCCAGGAAGCTTCTTGGGGAAGTACTCGCCCGTATAGAGGAACTCGAGGAAGCTGCCGACAGTGTCGATATCGTAGTCAGGGAGCTCAATCTGACGCGGCTGCGGGGAGGTTAGAAGAGGTCCAAAGTGCGAGGCGGTGCTGGCGCGAAGGCATTGGGCTACTAACGCTACCGTCCTCGACAAAGCTGTCGCAGATGTCCTTGAAGTAGGGACTCTGTGTTAGGAGACCCTGATGCGCTGTGAGGATAGACTGGTCGCCTGATCCAATGAGCAAAGTAACAACCGGGCTCATGAGATAATTGGCGAACGTGATTCTAGGCTCGACGATTTCGGAATCGGCAAAAGGAAGCTCGGCATCGTTGGCATTCTCGTTCTCTTCGCCTTCTTGAGTATTCTCCGGCGCAGTCTCCTGCGTGTTCTGCGTCTCACTCATCTCGACGTCGCCTGCGGGCTCAACTGAATCCTCGTGCTGGTCGGTAGGCATGATTGCGATGCTTCAGGTAGAGATCGTACTGGGAATGAATGTTTATAGCGATTGTAGCCAGAAACGAGTGGAATTGGCGCCGAAGTCGGTGGCAAGTAGAAGTGATGGTGAGTGATGCAAGCTGAGCGCGTGTGGGTGCGTGTAAACATGAGATCCGCTGTAGTGGGCTGCTGGGGCTGCAGGATAATCGCACTAGTCCATATGCGGAAGCGAGCTTGGTTAAGAAAGATGCCTCGTGCGCAAGGCACCAGTGTTTTGACCTGAAGATCTGAGCTCAAGCTACCCTAGACACTACAGCCGCTATCGGTGTGGCCCCGCCCCCACTAACACCTGGGGAGGCGTCTTCAATTGGCAATCGATAAAAAGTGACTCCAAGCAAACACCATCCACCAACTGCACAATCTCCCATTGTTCTTGGTCTTTGTCCTCACGCCACCAACTTCTCTTGACGATCGAGTCAGTCCTATAAGGATGTGTGCAGCACAGGTAAGATTACTTCATTGCCACAGCCATTCTCTGATTGCTTTTACACCGAGAATTCCGCCATGGATTATACTAAACTCTTGCTCCAGCTCGATATACGGCCAACTGCCGATGAAGCTCGAGAAGCCTACAGCCAAGAATGGACCCCTTCAACGCAACCCACGCTTCTTCCCGTCTGTGCCTCTGCCCCTGCCGACCTCCTGACTCCTTCTGCCGTCTACCTTAAGCTGTCATCAGGGTAAAGACTACAATGCTTCCACCGCCGAGTTGTCCTCTGACTCACCACTTACAGCGCGACATCCGAATACTCGTTTCTCCTCGAGAGTGCAACTGGCAGCACAGAGACCGTTGGGCGATATAGTTTTATTGGTGCTAGTAAGCTTCTTTGAGGATTCTCACGCTGGTCAATCAATCTCTGAGTCTCTATTCTAGACCCTCGAAAAGTCTTGGCTACTGGCGATGGCTATGAGCACACCGGCGACCCCCTCAAGACCCTCGAGACTGAGCTCTCCCACGACCGTGTTCTCGATATTCCTTCGCTGAGACTCCCGAAACTATCCGGTGGTGCCGTTGGATATGTCTCATATGATTGTATCAAGTACTTTGAGCCCAAGACGGATCGACCGCTTAAGGACAACCTGAAGATCCCCGAGGCGCTGTTCATGCTGTTCGACACTATTGTCGCCCTCGACCACTTCCGCTCAACATTGACTATCGTCACACATATGAAACTTCCCAAGAACCCTTCAGATGATCTTCAACCTGCCTACGACGATGCTTGTGAGACCCTCCGAAAGACCCTTGACATCATCTACCAGCCCGAGACTCCCTTGCCTACTCAGACTCTTGGTGGGCAGACAGAAGCCGAGCAACAATATTCTTCAAATGTTGGTCGTAAGGGTTACGAGACATTTGTCACAGAACTCAAGAAGTATATCGTCAAGGGTGATATCATCCAGGCCGTGCCCTCACAACGGTTTTCTCGAAGCACCAAGCTTCACCCTTTTAACATTTACAGAACTCTCCGAACGCTCAACCCCTCACCCTATGTCTTTTTCCTCTCGTGTGCCGACTTCCATATCGTCGGTGCCTCACCAGAGTGTCTCATGAAGACCGATGGCTATGCGCCCCTACCCTCTGACTCACGATTTGGCTACTCAGCAGCAGAAGCTCGATCAAGACCCCGCATCGTCAACCACGCCATTGCTGGCACAATCCACCGTGGAAAGAATGCCGCTGAGGACGACAAACTTGCGGCTGAGCTTCAGGCGTCAAAGAAGGACCGTGCCGAGCACGTTATGTTGGTTGATCTTGCTCGAAACGATGTGAACAGGGTCTGCCACCCCACGACTGTAAAGGTTGACCGACTCATGAGAATTGATCGATTCTCCCATGTCCAGCACTTGACCTCAGAAGTCTCAGGAGTGCTGCGCCCTGAATGCACGCGCTGGGATGCTCTTCGGTCCATTTTCCCCGCCGGAACCGTGTCTGGAGCCCCCAAGATTCGAGCCATGGAGTTGATCTACGACTTGGAGCAGGAGAAGCGGGGCATCTACGCCGGAGCCGCTGGATGGTTTGGCTACGATATTGTGCGCATAGAGGACAGCAGCAAACCTGAGGACAAGATATTTGTTGACGAAGGACCCATGGATACATGCATCGCCATCCGCACCATGCTTGTCAAGGATGGCGTGGCCTACATGCAGGCCGGCGGTGGTATCGTCTACGACAGCGACCCCACAGATGAGTGGATGGAGACGATGAACAAGCTGTCTGCCAACCTCCGTTGCGTAGAGCTCTCGGAAAGGTACTTTGGCGATGGAGTGAGCACTAAGACAGTGGAGGAGATTATCGCCAACGAGAGGAGGAAGGGGGAGGAAGAGGTCAAGGCGGCTGAAAATTAGGTCAATCTGAAATGAAAACGTATCTTATTTTGGAGAATAGACTAGAACTGGATCCTATCGATTGGCTCAACTGCCGGTGTTTGAAAGAGCTTGGCCTTGTGCTTTGTGACCATGTTCAGCCATTGCGGTTTTGTTGGAAGTTCAATCTGGGCTTCATTGTCTGGGTCTGAACAACAAGTGAAAGATCCGAGACGTCTTGTCATTGTTCACCCGAACTTACCTATGTGTCAAGCCTCAAGGCGCACGAGTATCTTCAGTGGCTGCGTCAAATGGCGACTATAAATCAGCATCATGGCCAATCTCCAGGGCCAAACTTTACTCCTCACAATCATCTCAGCTCTCACCGTCATCTGCGAGACACTGAGTCTACAGCTTTATTAATATCTACAGATCTCACTCTACGAAACCCACCAAGTAAGTCCTGCCCCGCCAGCACCATGTCCAGCATCGAAGGCTTCTGGCCAACCATCAAGCAGGCCATCATCAACACCACCACCTCTCTGCCCAACGAGGCCATCAAGCCTCAATGTCCCATCTGTCTCGACGATCTCTCCGTAACAACATTTCCACATGTCCCAAGCCGTCGTAGTTCCAACCCCAACGTCGACCCGACGCTCGGCGAGGTTCTGATCTGCGGCCACATCCTCTGCCAAGCCTGTCGTCAGGCCAGCGAGGCTGTCAAGCGCGCATGCCCTGTGTGTCGTGCGGCTCTTGAGTGCTCCCGCTGTGGAGCGCACGCCAAGGTTTTCTCCGTCCCCAAGGATGGCACGGCATTGACGGTCCCCCTGACTGTGCCAGAGGGCGCGGCGCACGGGGGCCGGTGCCCTGATTGCACGGCCAAGCTGGAGTTTCACGATTCTATCAACAAGGGTGAGTGGCCACTAGGCCTTGATGACATGGAGCCTGGCTTTGTGCCCTTCTTCTATCACACGGTTAACAAGCTTGAACAGCGACATCTCGTGGTAAGCAAGCAGTCTCTGATCAACGCCTTCACCACCATCGTCAACGATGAGTTCGACACCATAATGAGCAAACGTCAAGAGGCTACGGAGGAGAATGCCAACGCTCTTCGAGAGCAGAATCCATGGTTTGAAGAAGCACCGGCAGCACTTGCGAGGGCTCCGCCGCTATCTTGGATGTCTCCTTCTCCCGTGTCTCGGGAGGCGCCTGTGAGACCATGGCGTCCCCAGCCTTGGAGGCCGGTATATGCACGGCCGGCGAGAGCTGTTCCTTATCATGGTAACGTGCACATTGATAACGCTCAGCAGCACCGGATCAGATTTCCTACGCGGGGACCAACATCGGCACCAAGATCGAGACCTGCCCCGGGGGATCAAGATACTGGTATGATGGCCTACGAAAACTTCGGTGCCATATCGAGTCCAGCTCGTCAGGCAGCACCAGGCCAGTTGGTGATTAACTTTGGAGGAAGCGAGATTACCATGACTGCATCGTATGCTGTAGAGAACGAGGACGAGGACGATTAAGACAACCGAATCTTGTATGGGTAAGGTACATGGCCTCTCTACACGACGCGTGTAAGTCAAAGTATGTAAGTCATGCACGATATGGATGGAGACGTCTGTGAGAGTCAGTACACGGCGACGCTCGGGCCGAGATGGATGGGACGGCACGGGAGACGGCATATAGACTGGGAGTTTTTTTTTTTCGAATACGATGACACTTGTTGTATATGTATGAGAGCGGTGAAACAGGCACAGGAGAATTATTCAGGAACAACAGATTGGTAAGTAAATAAGGAGGGGTATGTACGACTACGGTGCCGTAGCGGGGAATATACGAAAAATTGCATTTCTGAGAATAGTTCCCGTGGGCCGTGGGGTTGTTGATGTGCCGTCAGAGCCGTTATTTTAGCTGTTCGGGTCGGTCGATCTTGTTTTACAGTGAGAGCTGTAGTGTGATGATGGTGCAGCACCCACTCGTGACCGCGTCTGTTGACGATGGTAAATTAAAACGAAAAAAAAGGGCATTAACCTGTGATGCTATCGTACGTCAGCTTTTGATGATGGATGGTGACGATGGACGGTGGTGGTTCTAGAAAGTTTACGACATGACTAGTGCAGCCACGCGAGTAGAGCTGAGTACGCGTATGGAAAGGGTTCTCGGATATCGGCTCATGGGGACTATCATCATGACTCAACTCGAGATTGGATACTACTCAAAATCATTTCAGCCCAGGCTCGGGAATATATATGCCGATGATACGTAAATCTAGTTGGCCTGCAGTATGTATGTATGTGTATACATAGTATGTACAAGGTAATGTATTCGCATGCACCACATAGAGACAGAGGGAAAGGGTTCTCTCAGAAGAAAAGTGGGCAAATAGCATCATCTCACCGCGCCGTGCCGGTATCCGATCGCGCCCAATCGACCCCGGCAAGTCGGCACGTCGACATCCACCTTTTCCAAACGCCCAGTTTTTAGCCTGACGTGGTATTTTCTTTTTTACACGGTATATGGGTTATGGGGTATGGGTATTTCTAGCATACTAGATGTTGGATAGTCTCGAGACAGTAGAGGTTGTAAATAGTAAAGAGTGAGGATATATATATATGGGCATAGAACAGCTATTTCAAGTGTTGTTCAGTAGATACCATACATAGTATGCAGTAGATGATGCAATTACTGTCTTATAGCATTAATAAATACTACCTACCTATACTTAGACTGACTGCGTCTCCGTCTAATAACTAGTACTAACCTGCTGCATGTCACTCCTCGCTTCTCGGCACCACAAATTCCCTTCCCCCTCTGCCCTCCCATTCCCTTCCCTACAGTATCCCAATCCCCCAATACCACCCTCCACTCAACCTCATCCGCTAGTGGACAAGCCCGTTGCTGTCTCGGAAGTACGGCTTCATCTTTTGCCTATTGAAACTCGCCTGCCTTTGCTTGTCGCTCTGGCCCTTTGCCGTCTCTTCCAGATAGATAGATCCCCATACCTACCTGCGGCCTAGGGCCTACAATCCTGTAATAGACTAAGAATAGACCAGACCTTCACTTAACTGCAACCGCTTTTATTCTTCTGGATCTCCCCCCATCGTCGCCTTTCTCCCGTCTCCCGTCTCCCGTCTCCCTCTCCTCCCACTTGTACCTACATAGCCGGTTCCTGCTTTTTCTGAGACCACCCCCTCCCTCCATCTCTTTGTGCTCCCGTTCCCATCTCCATTCCAGGGGCTTGGCCCATCTGTTCCGTCCAGTGCATTTAAGCCAAAGGGGGCCTAGAAGCCGCCTCTGCCAAGATTTCCATCCCGCCTTGCTACAGTACCTACTCAGGACCCTTTGCTCATCGCCTTACATCGCATCGTGTCGCATCACATCCAGGTCCCTCTGCTGCGCATTTTGAGCCTCACAGATCAATTCATTTCAATTGATACCATACCCCCACCGCTCCCTTGAATGATACCGCGATAGATGCCTTCCGTCCTGCAGGCCGACATGGATTCCGCCGTTGTCGGCCTCCCTACCACCACCGCCATCGCAGGCCTTCTCGACGTTGGCGCCGCTGCCATCGACATCCTCAGCGATCTCAACATCTCGCCGCAGCACGACACCATCATCCTCAACCTTCTCCTCCGCGAGGTCAAGGAGTGCCGATCCTCCGTCCACGCCTTCTACAAGACCCTCAACCTCATCGAGAACGCCCAGATCCCCTTCCCTGCCCGCGCCGCCTGGATCTCCCTCGACACCCTCGTCGCGACCCTGACCGACACCGTGCTCGCCTTCTCCCGCCTGTTTTCCCTGTGCTGCGCTCTCGACGAGGAGGCCGCGCGGTCGAGCCCCGAGGATGCGGCCAAGCACTTCGAGAAGCGCGTCAAGGCCCTGTGCGCCCGGGTTCGGTGGCATAATCTTTCGATTGCCATGATGATGACGATAGTGAACTGGTGAGCAAGGCCACCACCCTGCAGAGTAGTCCCGTGGTACACGGACCGCTTTACGAACAAGTGCGTTTGCTGACGGAAAAAAACAAACAGCCCCGGAGAAAAGGACGCCAAAAACAGCCGCGACGAACTTGCGCATCGCGTAGCCAGACTCCTCACATTCAACGTCGGCCTCGCAGCTCGATTGCGACACACCAGTCGCCCCGGCTCCTCGGCTGCCAAGACATCGGCTCCGGGAACCCAGACCCCCGACACCCCGGAGATCACCCCCGTCAATGTGGGGCCAGTTCCCGCCCCGGTATCTTGGCCCGCATCTGCTCCCACTTCCGCCTCGCCCTACTCCGGCACTCTCGCAAACCTCACAAACCAAAAGGCCCTGTCCCGGGTCATCCTACCAATAGAGCTGACCGAGCTACGCGACGACTTCGAGTACTACTCTGAGGTATACCCTCAGCAGGTTGGCAGCTGCGAATTCCCCACCGGCGGAGTGCTGGTTGGTGCTCCGTACGCCTTGTCATCGGCACGATGAGAAGCACGCGAGGGATATTGAGTGTCCCCCCAGCAAGGTATATGAAATAACAAATGATCCGTATCAGATCTGTCATCGAATTGAGATGATTAAATATGCAAAGTCGGTGTTTAGGTCGGGAAACAGTGTGAGATGTTTTAAAAGCCAGCTCTGGCTCTATATTATATGACGGTTGGAGGGTTTAGAGGGGCATCTTCAAATGGTTATTATGTGTAATGATTTTCTTTCACAAGGAGTCGATTCAGCTGGGGCATTTGCAGTTTTAACGTAGAGATATCCATCCAATTAAATTAATCAGCCACCATTTGGCATTGCGTGCTTGCTTGTGCTATGTTTAAATGTAGAGCTTGCTGCCGTGATACTTGGTCTTGGCAGAGTAGGTCTGGGCCTGAACAGAAGCCTCAATGGATCGCTCAGGGAATCCCTTGAAAGACTTGGCGTACGTAGCAACGGAGTGAGCGATGAGCTGTGAGGTGTTAGTCTTACGGCCCTTGCTGAGATATATTGATGAAGATGACTTACCTTGGTGTTCACCTCCCACGCAGTGTAATTGAGGTTGCTAAGATCGTCCCCAATCTGGTGGTAGTTCTTATCATACCACTCTCCAGCTTTTCCACCAAATTTCTCAACTTCGTCCTCAGTCTTGACTCCCTCGGCGCCGGTAGCAATGCCGCCGGCCGGGATACCGCCACGGATGAAGCCATCATAATCGCTACGGCCATCAAAGGGAATAAAAGTGTAGTTGAGACCCTGCTCCTCATACCAATCAACGTAGAGGTTGCGCAGCTCCTCAGATCCCTTGGGGTTCTCAGCGTTAGTGGCATTGTAGATCTGGTAGGCAAAGTTGGGGCTAGCCATCATGTCGTAGTCCATAAAGAGACGGATCTTGCGGTTCTCATCTTCAGGCAGGACAGAGACGTAGTGGTCGGATCCGAGAAGGCCTTCCTCCTCGGCAGCCCACCACGCGAATCGGACGCAGTTGTTGACACGGAACTTGGTCAATTGGACGGCGACCTCAAGCACAGAGATACTGCCAGAGCCATCGTCATTGATGCCAGGGCCTTCAGCAACACTGTCACTGTGACCGCCAAGCATGACGCAGTTCTCAGAGTCTCCAGCACGGGTCTGGGCGATGATGTTGGTGGTAGAAATGGTCTTGACCTCGGCGTCAATGTAGGCAATGGCATCGACCTTTTCGCCATCCTTGAGCTGTTTGGCAACGGCCTTGCCCTCCTCGCCGCCTAGTCCAAACGTAGCGACGTGATTGGGAGAGGGAGTTCCGAGGGTTCCGTGAACCTCATCCTTCTCGTAGTTGTAAACGATGGCAGCAACGGCGCCCGCTTTACCAGCATTACCGGACTTGGTTCCGAATGGGCAAGTACCGCGAAGAATGAGGGCGATGTTGCCCTCGAGGGTCTTGGGATAGTCAGATTCGTCGCATCCTTCGTTGTCGACGAGAATAAGCTGTCCGTAAACCGGCTCCTTATCCTTGGTCGGAGGCGTCAGGCCCATGGGAGAGGCTTGCTTGGGCACAGAGTTGCCGAGGACGAGTCGCGACTCAAAGACGTTACCCAAAACCACAGGAAACTGCTGGTTGGAGACGGAATAGTAGCCGCCCAGCTTGGCTAACTCGGCGTGGATGTACGACAGCGTGCCGACATGACCTTGTCACAGTTAGCACATCACATTCATGACAGCAAGGCCGATCTCGGCCGACTCACCTTCACTGCCGATGACGCGAGTAGGATGGCCATACTCCTCTTCACCATTCTTGGCGATCTCGTACAGGTCCTTTGCCCTCGCCTCGAGGTTCTCGGGCTTGATGCTCTTCTGCAATTCCTTGGTGTCGACCAAGGGAAGGTCATCGCCCCAAGGACTCCATGAGAGCTTGGGAACCTGGAGGTTGAGCGGGATCTGGAGAGCTGAGACGCCTGAGAGGGCGGCCGTGGCAGCGGCCAGACAGAATCCCTTTGTTGTCATTTTAAGTTGTTCTTTGATAACAAGAGGAGAGAGGGAGGGAAGTGAGGTTGGAAGAGGAGGGTTTCATCCAGCACCCAGGTGATATAAGCTTGTGACGTGATGAGGTGCTGGGAGCTCTGGTGCCTTAGCTCACTGTAGCTTAGCTTGGTTGCCCTGCCAGGAACCCGAGACCTACCTTAGCTTGCCTTGCCTATCTTTTGCCTGGTTAGATCACTCCGCCCCCCACGCCCTAAATTTATCTCTTTGCCGGTGGTGTCTTGGCGATGATCGACGAGACCTACCCTGGAGTTTGGCATTATTTCGGAACGTATCGGAGAGCCTCACTCTGTACTTGAGCTAAGACCTTGTGAATAAATGAAGGAAACATTGGTCCTTGCTAGTTCGTGGAGGATAGTAGGCGTAAATGTTATATGCAAGGCAAGCCCATTTTGCTATTGCTGGCCAAGTGCACAACCACACCAGGAACTATGTAAATAATTATATTTACCATGTTGCTACTACGCTAGCGATCACATGCTTTCTGAAATGCCTATTTAGCTGGGGGCATTTCAACGAGACGGCTAAGAAAGATGAAAATGAATGAACGATTTTCGTGTATATCGATGAGTCCGTTCCGAACATTCTTAAAAGGCCATACAAGTGATTCACTTCCGCCTCAGCCATGCACATGTTTTTAGGTTACGAATGTGGTAATTCACCCATTGAATCATAATATCAAACACGCAATTAGACAGTGCTCTATTATATACCAAGTCCCGATGCTGTACATCTCAGTCTTACCCATCCTGTACCTATATTGGCCTCCCATTGGCTGACTATATGCTTACACCCAGACTACGGTACCAAAACTGCTACCACCTCCGCTTGACTGGTTTACGAACAAACGGGTCAGCTCACTCAGCGAGTCCAAATAGATAAAATGCTTACATGTTGCGACACGAGGACAGAGAGGCAACGTTGATGCTGACATGGTGGGTCAGAATAAACAGTTAAAGTGAACACAACTCCCAAGTTGAACTGCTCTGACCAGATCACCTCCTTTCACAGTGAAGCTCATAAATAACCTTTGAACTCGGCTACCTATCCGTGATACCAGTCGCGATGCATCCCGCCTACACATTGTATACCGGGCTCGAGGCTCGTGTGTCCGAGTGGAAGAACGACATGTACGCTGCTGTTAGCAAAGCTTTTACTGCACCAGCCGATGTAAGGAATCAAGTGAGTTAAGTCGTCGATTGAATCAAGATGAAGAAAGTGTATGTGCTCACATTGTACTTGCAGATTGACGAGAAAAAGCTTATCATCACGGAGAAGCAGATAGAAGAGGGATGGCGGGCATCAGAGCATGAACAGGTAGAAAAGAGATAGTGGGATGATATAGGATCGCTGAGTACTCTGTCTGGGAGTTCGAGGACAGCGTTGTCCAGTTATTCGTTCACCTATATCCTGCTGGCCAGGACATTGAAGTCTTGGTATGGATGGAATTCTTCCCAAAGACTCTTAAGTTAACATGATGGTAAGGAATGAAGCTAGAAACTGCTACCTTATCTCTGGGAACTTTTCAGACTTTGTGACAATGCGGATTCTAGAGATCTCACTACGTTTATCACCGCCCATGTTACTATTATACTCATTGATTATCTATCAGGCTCGTATCAAGTTATACCATCTCAACCTAATGTTTCCAATTCTAAACTCTAAACCGCATCCCCTAGATTTCTATACAACACTTTCTATTAGCCCTTTACAAATCTAATCCCCCCAAACACCATCCCATGCCATCTAAGGAATACTCATCTTAACATGATCCTGCTTCTTCGTCGCCCTGCCTCCAAATCCCCATCCAATCTGATGCGCAAGTTGAATCTGCACATCCAGATCATCCGCCCACGCCCACACCAGCCCAGGGTTCTTCTGGAACATCCTCCCCGCCGCAATAAGATCCAGCTGCACATCGTCGTCGTCCTTTCCACCAGAGATGATCTCCTCCGCCAGCGTGCCGTTCTTGATGCTGCCCACCGCGCTGACGAGAAGCTTGTCGCCCACAACCTTCTTGATGTGCTTGGCGAACTTGGCCTGGTAGCCGGGTCCGCCGTGAACTTTTTGCGCAGGGTGGTTTCCGCCGCTGGATACGTCGATCACGTCGACGCCGCGCTCGGCGAAGAGCTCGGCTAGCTTGGCCGCCTGGTCGACGGTCCAGCTCTCGCCCGTGTAGTCGGGGTTGGTGTCGAGCCAGTCGGTGGCACTGATGCGCACGAAGAGAGGCATCGTCTCGGGGATGACGGCGCGGACTTCCTCCACGAGCTCCAGGGCAAGACGCGTGCGGTTCTCAAAGCTGCCGCCGTACTGATCTGTTCGCTTGTTCACGCTGGGGGTCAGGAACGAAGAGACGAGATAGCCGTGGGCAAAGTGAAGCTCGATAACGTCGAAACCAGCGGTGACGGCGCGGTTAGCAGCCTTGACAAAGTCCTTCTTGAGCTGGTTGATCTCCTGGATGGTCATGCTGCGCGGCGTAGGGTGGTGCTCGTTGAAGGGCTCGGTGCTGGGACCTACGACATCGTCGGGCCAGCCGTTGACCTCCTCAGTGGCAGTTGCACCGGCGCTGAGCCACGGGGCAACGCAACTGGCTTTGCGACCAGCATGGGCGAGCTGAATGGCGATGTTTGCGTTCTGGCTGTGGGCAAAGTCGACGTTCTTGCGGAGAGTGTCTACGTGAGCGTCGAGCCAGATGCCAGCATCCCTTTGTTCGTTAGCTTGCGCAAGACAATATCAAGATTGTGAGTTTACTTACTCAGGTGTGATGCGACCATTAGCCTGTACGGCAGTGGCCTCAAGCATCATGAGTCCAGGCTGCACAAGTTAGTCTCAGTTCCTCAACGCCAGAACAATTACGCCACTTACACCACGCTGAGCCATGCCGCCGTAGTGGGTAATATGCCAAGGCGTCATGAATCCCTCGTGGCTCGAGTACTGACACATTGGGCTCACCCAAATGCGGTTCTGCATCGTGACATTGCGGATCTTGAGCGGCTGGAACAGTCTGGGAACAGGGCTTCCATCGCTGGGCTTGATGGCCAGCCCAGCTGGGGGATCCTGTTCAGGCGTGAAGAAGGGGACGCCCTTGGCCGCTTTGTTAGGGATGGGATGGCTGCACTTTTCGGTCTTTGCGGGTGCGGGAGTCTCGGGCCTCGACACGGGGATGCCATGGTGAGGATGGACGATTCGCTTGGTGAGATAGGCGGCCATGGTGAGATTGGATAGATGTGATGAAATGATAAATTGTTACACTGGATGATTCTCCGAACACTTATCTCGGCTCTGGGAGTAACATATTATATATCGATCCATTATGGGTCAATGGGTCAATGGGTCAATGACGTTGTGATTAGAAATCTTGATTCAACGTGAAAACTCCGTCTCAACCTAAGGAGTAGGACGCGAAGTTTAAAACCTCGGCACTGATCTCGGAGCAAGTTTTATGCTGTTCAAAGCATTGAAACATTTATAATGAATAACGTTGTCTAGACAGTGGGTCATTTATCTAAACTAAGGCTTGGCCTAGTTACTGTATGCCGTGGAGTAAATGTACAATTATAAAAATCCGCTCGCCTGAAAACACTCGCCCGGTCCAACTCTTCTTCAGCAATTAATACCCCATGATCCAGGTTTATCATGAGTCAAGCAACCTGCTGTTCACTCTGCGCAGCCTTCCGCTCCTCCGATGTCCCGATGGGTCTTGCTCCAGCGCTGGGACCATCTTCCCAACCAAGCCTGTCGTGCTGTGTCGCTTTCGGCCTCGTTCATGCTCCTCTGCCTCTTCTGTATCTGTCTTGAAAGTCCCAAAACTCTTGCGTCCCCTCACTTTTCGTTCGTCGTCGGGATCCAGGAATCGATGGACTGTGCGATGATCTAGGATCCTCTCTTCTTTATCATGTGGCCCAGCCTTGTCCGTCTTGGGCCAGATGTACCCGTAAAGCTTTGAGTGTCGTTCACAGCGAGGGCACGAAGCTCGTGTAAAGTATGCATTCTGCTGTACAAAGTAACTGTCGCAGATGGTGCATTGGATCCACGCCATTTCAGGTTCTGATAAAAGTAACGGCGTGAGGAGGTAGTCCCCAGGGATTCGCACTCGAGACGGGGGTGTGTCTTGCTTGTAGACACGACGTTGGTATTTTTTGCGTTTTGGCTGATCCTCCTCATCAGCCGCTTGACCCTCCTCAACGGTTTCAATACTGGTCGCAATTGCCACAACTGGTGGGGGCACGATCACTGCTGGTTTGATCTTCTCGGGCTCACGGTCACTCTCGACCTCCGACTCAAGTGGAGCGTTGAGTATGGCTTGGATAGACATGCTCTCCAAACCGCTTCGGCCACTCGACTGTCTCATCGTTGTTTCTGTTTTTTGCTGGGGCGATCGCGAACCTTCAGTGCTCTGCGGTGAGACTGGTGCTACCCTGCTCTGTTGACTGCTCTGCTTGTTCGCTGTGCCTTTCAACGGTGTCTCAACCAAAGGCTCCGGCGTCTCCTTCTCTGGCGAGGTGACGTCCGTATCTACAACACCGCCCGACGATTCACTCGTAGTAACGGATGTGCTGCGGGAAGATTGACCATCTGCAGGAATTGAAATCGGCCCAACCGAACGCTTGAGTCGCTTTGCTGGTGTCTTGGGTGGTGTTGCCAGAGCATCATGAGGTCGCTTGCGGCTGTTCGTTTGTTCAGCAGGCGGAGACCTGGCAGTTGATGAATCACGAGCTAGCCGTGACCCTTTCGAAGTCGCTTTCGTAATCCGTGGTCGCATGTCGGGGGTGACTGATGGTGTCCGTGAAGAACCAGAAATGCTATCGTCTCTACGCCGCCGTCGAAGTGAGTAGCCATCTGACTTTCCCTGCTCGATGCTTGACTTCACCGGTACGGTTCCCTCTTCCGGTTCCCACGCATTTCTCAGTAGATCCTCGCATGTTTTGCATAGACACTCGCAGTTGTCCTCGCCGAAGTAATTGTCCCCGTAGGTGACTGTAATCTCCTCTCCTGCTTCAATCGTTCTTGTTGCGATGATCTCGATTCCCGAATGGCTTGTCCTCATAAGTTTGGCGTTCGCATCGCAATCGTGGTTCGCAAATCGTGCAGGGCCCATAAAAAGGCTAGTGCACTTGCTTCGTGAGCTGACAACAATGCTAAAATCCTTCTTCTGGGACGAGATTGCCTTCTCCTCCTCTGGTGTAATAATGACTTGCACGCCGGACAGGTACTTGACAGCCTCGTTGCGTCGGATGGCTCTTCTGGCTGTTACAGCGGCCTCGTGGGTGACAATCGTGTATCGGTTTGTCGAGCTGACCTCCCAAGGGCAGTCGGGAAGATAGATCTGCATATATCGCCTGAGATGCCTTCTGAAATCTTCCTTCTCTTTGTCGGTCTTTAAGCCATTATGAAATCTCTTGAGTCCGTTTGTCGCCAGTAACCGCTTCTCAGCACCATCCAAGTCCTTCTTCAGAACCACCTCCTCCTGTAGGATCTTGGTGATTTCCTCCTCTCTTACACCTCGAGAAGGGTGATAAGATGTACGGTTCTTAGGGACTGTTGTCCAGTAAAAGACCTGGTTGTGTTAGAGTCGCATTGTCTCAGATGCGATGCTCCGCCATAAACCACTCACATGATCGACCAGGGCATCGGTGAGGATGTCATCATATGCTGACACTTGAGCAAGCGTCATGCGCGACTTCTTGGTAGCCGCATTCTGTGATGGCGGCATTTTGCCTGATTCGAGGTCACTCCCAAGACAGTCTTGCTGCGTAAAGCTGTTGTTGGAGAGACAAAGGAGAGTACGTGTCCCTCGAGAGACTAACTGCAAAGCCTGAGCGAGAAAAGAGCGGAGATGTCGATCCTTGGGCCACTGAATCACAAAGTCTTTCCGAAGCCAACGTCGAAAGATTCCAGTTTTTGGTGAGGAGCGTCGTCGGGGTGGAAAACAGGAAAGCCGTAGTCAATCGATGTTGTTCTAATTCAGCTCATCCAGTCCCGCAACGTCATAGTCTGAGCAGAGCAGTGGGGTTTAATCTCTTCAGTAAGGAACGATAGACGATGGAACAAAGACACACGAGGCTGAGACTTGAGTGAGAAAAAGGATCGTAGAGCAGGTGGCCTCTCAAGGAATCGGACTTGAAGGAGGGAAGTGTTGGTCAAGGTGGAATGACATGGTCGCTAGTAGCTCGCTTGCTTTCGAGGTTAGGGGGGCTTGCTTTGTTCCTCCTTCCCTGCCATCAAGGCCGGTTTGGGGCATTGGCCAGGCGACGGGTGGGGCTGTGTTGTCTAGTTATGGGGTTGTGTGGCTTTCAGGTGTGGCTGCTAACACGTGATACCATTTCGAAAAGTTCAACGACGCAGTTGGGCAAGTTGACGACATCCCGAGTTGACTGTGGTGAGAGAGTAGAGCTATTGTACCTCCGCGCATGTGGACACAGTCAAAATGATTCAATTAAAGGTATGCCAGTTCTCATGTTTGTCATAAATCTATTCACTAACTCTGACAGACAATGCTCAACTGCATCGACAACTCGGGCGCTGCCCTTGTCGAATGCGTCTTGGTCGTCGGCCAGAAGCGACACGCCCGAATCGGTACGAGGTCCCTTTCCCCACGACGCGACTCCTCACGGCTCACCCAATCTCTGCGAAACACCACATCGCCTAACTAACTGTCCACTTCAGGTGACCGTGTCGTCGTCGTCGTCCAGGAGCAGCGTGGTAGCTCCTCCGGTGGCATGGCCGGTATCTCTGCTGCCAACAAGGTCAAGCGAGGTGACATTCGCCACGCCGTCGTTGTCCGAACCCGATACCCCACCCAGCGCCGAGACGGTTCTGTCGTCAAGTTCGACGACAACGCATGTGTTCTGCTGAACAAGGCCGGCGACCCTGTTGGTTCACGCATCAACGGCGCTGTTGGCGCAGAGCTGAAGCGCAAGAAGTGGAGCAAGATTCTGTCGATGGCGCCTATGCAGGCATAAATTATTTGCAGTGCGAGTTTAGGGGGATCGAGAGGACGGGCTGTCGTGTATAAAACGACACAGGATAGATCAAAGGAATGGCATATGGGCTGGTGACAGCTGTGTAACGAGTGGAATACTGTACAATTACGACTACTATACTCAGGCATTGGCGAGGCGTTGCGAAAACAAAGACACCTTTCAGCTCCGAACATTTTTACAGGATCACTGCCTTTACCTTATACATCACATGGGGACTTTTCGTGCAAGAACATTTTTATAACACAAGACCGCGAAACGCAGCTTGCCCAAGTTTCATTTCCCTCTCCAAATCCATTGCTGCCATATGCAGTCTAGTACAGAACCACTGATAGAATACAAATTCCAGTTCCTTTGTAAAAAACCCCAGCGCCAGTGGCAGTTCTTTGCCACAACCTTCTTTAAACTCCATGCCAAATACAAATGATAAGCGACCCTCTCCTCCACATCTTTGGACAGCGACGTGTCGGTGTCTGGGTATCGATACAAGGTCCCGTTCAAGTGAAAATGTGACCGCATTCGCAGCAGACGTAGAACAGTTTCTAAGGCGGGGGTTAGCAAGCTGGTCGTTGGTGTAACTCGAGATAACAACTTACCATGCCAGTTTCGGCGCTTCGCTGCTGAGACTGAAAGAAGACGGCTTCAGTGTGCTGGCAACTGGGGCAGGTCTTGGTAGATCGCGGGAGCTGCAGCGCGCAAAAGAAAACAAAGTCAGCCAGCAGTCTTTAAGCGATGACAAGCGGGTTCCAAGGAAGACGCGAGACACCCGAGCTACAACTGCTGTTTCCAACTTATACTTCGTCAAGTCACGGTCGACCGCCAACTGCTCGCCGCCGGAGTATAATACCAGAAGCCCAGAGCATGTGCCAGCCAGCCCAAGAAGAAAGATGACGTTCGTGCCAGTCATGTCGTCATATCCATAATCGTCGTGATGCAGTCGATGGTTGTCGTAAGGCGCTTATAATTCGGAGTGCATGGAAATGTCGTCAAGAAATTCCTCGCTCACGTCGGAGTGGAAGTCATCAGACTCGGTCTTAGTGTCGGAGTCCTGGTCCATCATCTCCTCGTCGTATTCGGCAAAAGGATCCTCCCAAGGCAAGGTGAACTGGCACATGCCCGTGATGGGCTGACTGATCTTGTTGTTCAAGGAGACGACCATATGGCAATCGGCTTTGCCGCAAGAGGTGCAGTAGATGACTCCGCCACAACCGTGGCAGAGAATAGGTGGAAGGTCACTAACCGTTGGATCGGAGCCAACATCCTGGGTGACACCAGCGGTCTCTCCGGCCGAGGTGTTGAGGACGTTGCGGAAGACGCAGGTAGACTTTGCGTCCTCGGTGTACTGGCAGGTTCGGCAGGTAAACTGCAGCTTGTGAGCATCCTCATCCTCCTTGGGGTAAAGCATGTTGGAGCATTCAGAGCAGAAACGGAAAGTAATCTGCTCGAGCTTCTTGTCGGCGTCAGCGCCCTCGTATGAGGTGGTGGACTGGGGAGTCGCCATTTTGATGGTCGCGTTGTGGTTGTAGAGGTTCAAGTTGAACAGAATGTTTGGGTGCTTATCGTAGATGCAAAAATGCAAATTTGAAAGCTGAGCTGAAATACTGGTATATTCCAAGCTGTGAGTAAGAGTGGAGAGCGTGAGGTATGGTTTGTCGCTCAAAAAAACAGGTCGATGTGTTGATGATGAAGAAGAAAGAAGGGGAAGCTGGTGAAAAGCAGCGGGTGCTGGAAAATAGTGGACGTGGGAGGGGTTTGTGTTGGCAGTCTGGTCCCACTTTTCTTGAACTGAATTTGATTGCCTTGGTATTTGGGGTTTGGCGTGCTTGGGCTGTGTGACTGTGTGAGGTGTGTTGGGCTGGGTTTTCGGGTTTTCACAGGAAGATAAACAGTCTCATACTTTGAGTTTAAGTTCACGTGAACAAGGATGAGAACAGAGTGACAGAGGGGAGGAAGAAGAACAAAGCGGCAAAGGTGGTGGTGGTAGTAGTCGAGTTTTGTATCAAGGTATGATGGATGGCAGCAAGTGACTCGAATAAATCAAGGCACAAATGTTGTTTAGTTAACGCGTCCAGGTAGGTATCGTTCAGTGGCCTCGTGTGGTCAGTCACACGTAAATTCCCCTCTTGCTGTTGCTGACTCCTTTTCTCTCTATTTCACGGTCTGATACCGCGCCTCTACAGGTGGCAAGGCAAACACTGGGGACCATTCATTTCTGCAGGGTTAATTCGCGGTGACTCACGCTTCAACGTCAAATCTTGAGTTTGAGGCGGTGATGCCTTGGAGTCATCTTGTGAAGCTTCCAGACACGCATTGGGCGTGCATGAAAGAATTTCACAGCGAGGGCTTTGAAACCAACAATCATTGGCTATCATTGGCTATCCCTTCTACATCTGAACAGATGGATGATGCTTTGCTGAAGGACAAGGCTGGCCAGGCTGGGTATTTCCACAACTTCACTTGTGCGTGTGCGTTAATCAGGCACAATGTAACATCCATCGCAACAAGAACTAAAACTATAATGATGTGCATGTAGAAGACAAGCATGAGACGGCATCTCTCGAAACATGAACACATAGTAAGATGCAGGAACATGCTTTTTGGCTCTCAAGCGCCGTGTGCCGAGTAAGACATAGACGAGTGATCAATAAGTGGCACATGGAGGGCATGTGAGGTTCACGGGACCATCACGATCGCACGAAAGTGGAACTTGAGACACGATCAACACGAAATGGCTTCAGACATGTCCACGTGTATATATTACGTAGGCTACATGAAATCCGTGATTGTGTGAACAGAGATTGAGCTGAGCGAGCAGGACGATATGCTTGCGCATGTTGTTGACTTGCTTGAAGAAGCCTCCATTTTCAACACACACAGGCAGACCTAGTACAAGCAGCTTCTTCAAGATGACATAGAAAAACAGCCGCGCAGTGAAGATGTAGTGAGTGACTGATGTAATTCTGCGAAGAGTGTCACTCTGTCGAGTTTATGATTGCAACTACCTAACTTATTAATGTCAAGGAAACACAGATGAAACTGCTACGAATGGAACGGCTGCTCGGCATTTTGACCGCGAATCCAACATCCGCAATGTAGCACGAAACAGACAACTGGTCTCAGTCATTACAGTATGAGATGAGGTCGCAAAACTTATTTATTGCGTGGCTACTTGAAAAATTCCCAATAACCCGCTCAACACGACATAGCCCTGGCTATCTCGAATTGTGTTAGGTGGCGCCGTTGTATGCTGCAGTCGCATAACTAATAGTTAGCCTCACTCGCTGGCTGCACCTTGGTTCGTGAATCTGTTTGAGTGAGGCGTGTAAGATGTGCCAACCTCTCTTGGGAGAGGGGGGGGGAGGCATGATGCAAGCAGGTAGGTGTAGGGTCTGTTACAATGCAGGCTGAAAATCATCATGGTATTATGTTTAAACTGTGCTTAGATGTGTTAGTTGCAGCTGTTGCGGCAGGAGCTGAAAATATAGATCTTCCGGCTTTCAAGATCACTTTGTGCTCATCCCTTTTACCCTGGGCATATTCAATTGATAAACCAGACGTACAAGGGCCTCGTTTCTCTGCGTCTCTGTATGTTAATACACCAGAGGATAGTCAACAAACACAATGTCTCACGGATACAGACTACCTGCCACTTACCTTCTGGGCTTTTGGGACCATTGGAATAGTAGGTACACCTAGGTAGCTACAGTTGAGGTACATTTAAGCTGCCGGCATCATCGGGTAGCACTCAACTTTCGGACCTGACAGACCTGCATTACTCCGAAGTAGGTAGGTAGTTGACGTGCACCTCCACATTTACCCTACGGTGCTGCTTCGTCGAATGGGATATTCTTCAAGTTAATAATAATACCTTAAACTAAGACAGAGTACATCTTCAAGCAATCTCCAGAACTTATTGGCTCCGCAAGACCTCGGAGATGCTCTCAACGAGAAGTCCTTCAGCTCTCAATGATGCCGCGAGTCTGGTGACAATGAGTCCCTTGTCGAAGCATGCACTAACAACGACCTCATGACCTTGAAGCCAGTAAGCAGGTCCCATCATTGGGTCAGACACATCGAGGTACCAACCGAGTCCAGTTGGATATAATGCCTCGCTAAGGAACAACCAGTCCCAACGAGGGCGCCTTGGTTCGGAGGAGGGGATCGGCGCTTGTTAGAGGTTGAGTCGCTGCAACGTTGGAGTGTTCAAGCCTATCAAAGCTGGTGGTGGTTCATGACACCCACCAACTTAACTCTGGAAGACTGAAGTGCCAAGGGGAGGGAAGGACACCCCGCGTCAAACCCCGCCCGCCAGCAACGCTGCATGGCAACGCTGCATGGCAACGGCGCGCGGGGGGCTCCTGCCGTTGGACGGCACGTCATTGTTCCAGTTGCCCAGCTCCAATTCCAGTTCCAGCTCCATCAGCTCCAGCTTACCATACCTTAACTGGTAGAACAATCCATCTTATTCTCCCCATCGCACATCTCCGGTCGCAATCTTTGCTTCACTCAAGACGACACTCCCAACGATCGATATTACGACTACGTCGCTGCATTCAGCTCGCTTTTGCCTCCGTTTATACCCATTTCAAAGTCAACAAATACGTAAATATGGTAAGTACCTCGCTACATTGAGATTCTCCATCACATATTCTTCAAATACCTCCCATTGACTGCCTCCAATGGCTTTCATCAATTGTCACAGCTCCTCAGATCAATAAGCTAACACGCTACAACTCAGGCTGATACAGGTCTTCCTCCTGGCTGGGAGGTCCGACACTCCAACTCCAAGAACCTCCCCTACTACTTCAACTCTGCTGAGAAGGTCTCGCGATGGGAACCTCCCTCTGGCACTGATACCGAGAAGCTCAAGCATTACATGGCCACCAACCATAGCGCCGGCTCCCGACCCGGCGCCATCCCCAGTGTCCCTGAGGGTAAGATTCGCGCTGCTCACCTTCTGGTCAAGCATCGCGACAGCCGGCGACCTAGCAGCTGGCGAGAGGTACGCACCCTACACCTACGATATGTCAGTCCCAATGGACGCTAACCAATATTTTCGTTACAGGCCGAGATCACTCGTTCCAAGGAGGAGGCTCTTGAGATCCTCCAGGACCACGAGCAAAAGATCAAGTCCGGCAGTATTACCCTAGGCGAGCTCGCACTTACCGAGTCCGACTGCTCCTCCGCCCGCAAGCGAGGCGATCTCGGATATTTTGGCAAGGGAGACATGCAGAAGGAGTTTGAAGATGCTTCTTTTGGCCTCCAGCCTGGTCAAATGAGCGGAATCGTGGAGACAGCCAGCGGTCTGCACCTGATTGAGCGGTAAGTCCATCTCCTATTGTGCACAGTCCTAGATGTTGACTAATTTGACTTAGCCTGGAATAAGATGAAAAGTATATAATTGATTAAACGATGTAAATTGACAAAGCAGAGCGTAACGTTGACGTCCCCCGCGCAGTACTTCGCCAATCGCCCATCGAGGATACCCTCACCTTAAACCCGTGACGCATTCGTATGTATGATTTCACCGCATCAGAATCACACATTTGAGCGAGACTAGACATCGTTGAATTTCGACAAATTTCGATTGTTTACATTATTCTGCCAGGTCTAAGTTTCTACAGTACCCGCCCACAACTGGTCTCTACCAACCAGGCTTGCTTGCTCTTTTTGCTGTCTATCCGTCTCCCCAAGCAAGTGAATAACTCTAACACCAGACATAATCAACGCGACCTTGTCTATCCTGTCGTCGTTCTATGGCCATTTCTCATTTAGCTAGACCCAATAGAACACCCTTGAAGGGTTCGACCGTTGTGAAAACCACCGTCATGACGCCTGATACTGTCATTGCGAGAGCAGCGTATGGAGCTGCACGACTTCTAGTCTCGTACAGATACGACACGCCCATGGCTGCTCCGTTGATTCCAACGGTGATACCTGCAGAGATGGTGAAGGGGTCATCGCCACTTGCCAAATCCTTCTGAGCTGTTTTCAAAGGGATTTTTAGGCTCAGGCGCGAGCCTTTGCTCTCGGACCTTGGAAGACCATCACCAGAACGGCCGAGACCGTCTCCTCGCTTGACGCCCAACTTGTCCAGCACGAACGGATAGCAAAGCTGACCAAGGATTCCGTTGCTTACCACAAGGGCAGCATTTACGCCAAGGTTTCCACCTAAAGCTGTCATCGCTGGCTTGGCGAGTGCCAGGGTTGTACTTCGTGCAGCGAAAGCCAATGCCTCGGGAGCTTCCAGACCGATGAAGCTCCCTGCGAGAACCGACAAAAAGACATTGCCAGCTGCTGCTGCTGTCGCCAGTAGCACGGTGAGCAGACCAGCAAGGCTGAAGAGTTGGCGCTGGCATTCGTAAAGTTTGAAACCCCATATCAGAATACCGCATTCGAGAATCGAAAGCGCAGCATCACCGGCGCCGAACCACGGGCTGCGACCATCGGAGAGAGGTGTACCTGTTGCAGCAGACGTCCAAAGAACATATAGAGGCATGCCGCTGCTGAAGTCGCTCAAAACCTCGGGTAGGCTACCGAAGCCATAAGCGCCGGCTTTGGCTCGGGTGTATGCTGTCATTAATAGAGTCGTGAACAGCACAGGGTTCATAAGGGTGACAATTGCGTTCTTGAGCTTTGGTATTTTGGTGCATAGCTTGGATGTCTTGAGATCTCGTTGGAGCCGCAGCGTCAAAGCCCACACGAACCAAAGGACGCAACCGTCGAGAATGCGATCTTCATTGGCTGCAGCGGCTACTGGAGCTCCGATGAGAAAGATGCTGAGGAATGAGGCGAGCAAAGGGAAATTAGAGGTCCAAAAGTGCCACATCGGCGAAGCATCAACAGGGTCTTTGAGAGCGATTGACGATCTCTGGCTGGTCGTTGGTGAAAGCGCTGCATCTCGTCCCGGTGTAGACTGGTCTGCTATCTTCTCACGGCGGCCAAACATGGGTTCGGGTACCTGATCCAGAGTTGAGTCAGAGAGCCAGCTGGTTTCAAGTCGCGGAGGAGCTGCAGTGAGAGGTTGAGGAAGGCAGAAGTCTTCGGGGACTTGAGCAGTCATTTTGGCGGCGCAGCTCATGAAGATAAGGGACAAAGCGAAGACCATGACCCACGAAGCGAGGTTCGTCACCACTGGAGAAGGGATCAGCCAAGTGCTCAAGGTTTTGTTGGATACGGCACTCACCAAAGTTGCCGATAATGCAGGCGATGTCGTGGCCGCCTAGAATATCACTCTGGTTGAGCATAACCAAGGGAATAGGAAACCCTAGCCCGAGGTGAACGTTGATGAAATCTATCTGCGATGACAGTCAGTGCTGTTGTCATTGTCACAAGCTATAATCATGGCACCTTAGACTTGATGTGTCTTTGGTAAACACTGTCAACGCCAGCAAAGCAGAGGTACGCTACTGCCATGAAGCAAAAGGTCAAAATCATGCCAAAAATGGAGGAAAAGAACTCGAGGTTCACAGGAGTCAACGCCCTGCTTAAGCCCCAGATGACAAGCTCGCTCATGAGGTAAATGACGACAACCCAGCTAAACTCGAGAGCACTGCTGGCGAGGGTGGTCAACCGCCTCCTCCAGAGATTTGATAGTGACATGTCTCGGGCGGATTGAAACAGTGTTTTGGTCGAAGGGATCCATGACGGCCTCGAGAGGAGCGGACTGCGAGCTTCATTTGAGTGTCTGAGACAGCGGAGGATTTCAGAAACGTTGTTTCTAAAGGTGAACATGGTGCAACGGCTGCGTGGTGTACACAGGCAGCTAGGTGAAGGTGAAGCACAAGGTCGTCAGTTTGGGAGCCGTTACACATTGATACACCCTTCGCAACTTGCGGAAGGGTGAAGGATGTTTAAAAAGGGTTCGAGGACCAAGCGAGAGGTGTTGTGGGAAAAGAGCGAGTGGAGGCAAAGCGTTGACAGTGACAAGGACCTTTGTGGATAGCATCCCGCAGAGGTCTGCACTGGCAGATAGTACTCTGCAGCGAATGGCGCCATGTTGACAGGTATAGGTCTGTTTAGAGCGGGAACACTGCTCCATCTGCTGATATGTGCAGCTCTCTTGGGTAGAGATGCTGTAGGGACCCGGTATCAGGGACAAATCTACAATCTAGATCGGACTGGTACCGAGGATCTCAGGAGAAATCGTCATAAATGGGGGTCTCTGACTTGCAGAGATTGGCTGCAGATGGAATCTGTTTGCGTCAGGGGAGGTCTGTTTGTTCAATCTGACGGGAAGACGGGAACGGGCCTTGAAAGCCTTCCCGCGTCGAGACTCCGGGACAAGATAACCTGTTTGAAGGCATTCTCCGATCTTGCAATATCTTTTTTCCTTCGGTTCTGGTCCCGGTACGAGGGTTGTTTAACACGGGACGTCATGGGGAGGGACGGAAATAGCACTGCAAGGTTGAAACACAACTTAATTGCCCGTGGGGGGCTGAGGTACAGAGAAAGCTTGGAATAGAGGCAGGATAGAAAAGGTATGGAGTTGAGTGAGTTCTATTGCTATTGCTTAGCTGAGACGGTGACGCCCCTGGGTCACGGCATTGGGAGGACGATGTTGGGGGACGTGAGACGGGTGTTCAAACGGACGAGGAGGGGTGGCGTTTCAAACATGGAGAGAGCGAATGACTGTTTGTTTGTTTGTTGTGTAGGTAGTTTCCATTAAACTAAGGACATTGACTTAGACCATACCATAACTTGAAACTTACATAGATTGTAATGACAATATCTGAGGAGGCTCGCGATAGTATTGATTGTCTTGATCATCATATGGCTACAGCTCTCTGCACTCTGCCCAACACAGCCTGGGCTACATCCCCTGCATTGACCTCACTGACTGAATACGTGAAACACAGATGTATAACCATTATGATCTCAAATGTCTTCTAATTCACCAATGATCTAAACGCTATGGAGTGAAAACCGTCACCTCAAGGTGTTGGTTGATGCAAGATGCGCTGTAAGTTAGATGTTACAGTACATTGAATGCTGTGGGACGCCCCGCCTCCACTGTCTTCCACTGAAGAAAAGTGCCGCGCAGCGCAGCCCAAGTTTGACCGCCCAATGTCTCGGATCTTGGGCCGACATCCAACGAACGTCTTTTCAGCCAAAGCATTTGTTTTGTTTGGATCCAATGTGAGGTTATCTCCAACATCATCACCGACTACCTAGATACAAGAGCTGCAACACAACACAGCGTATTAACAGCCGACTGAAGAGAGTTTGATTACTAACTACTAGTGTTCTTTGTTACCTGTTCTATTCTCAGCTGGCATCTAGTTGTTTGCACCTGGAAGTACGACCATTGAGGCTCATCAGTACACCGTCTTACTGAGTGTCTGTTCACAACCACCAATCTCTATTCATCATCTCAGCATCTATTCACTCATCATCGCAGCTCCAGTCACTATTGACTGTCATCTACGCAATCACTGGCCCCAGGGAACCCCTCCCTTGCTCCTGGTCGACAGCTGGAAAACGAACGTTAGCTGTGCTACCATCACCCTCCTCAACGTTACTTAAAAAACGCCACTTCGCTATTCCACAGGCCCAAAATGGATCTTAGCCCCAGGGATCGCGCAGAGGCCCTGCTGCTCAAGGCCGCCCGCGCGTACGGCGTCCCCGCCGCAAAGGACGACGTGCACCACGCCCTGGCCGACACGGCCTTTGTCGAGTGGGCGAATCTGCATCTCGCGACCGATCATCTCCTCACGGGTGATGAGCTGGCACTGTGAGTCGTTACCTCATGTCTCTCCTGTCCTGTCTCGGCTGACAAGACCGATCTATAGGTATACCGCCCTTGATAAGAGCGGGCAGGTCGATCGGCTGGCTGATCTGCATGACCTGGGTGAGGTTCAGGCGGTCAACGAGGATGACATCCGTGCTGCGATAGAGGAGCTGAATCGGTCTACGGCTACTATCTCTAAGCAGACTGAGACGTTACGACAGCAGCAAGATGCCCTCTCGCGCCTGGTCAAGAAGCGTGGTGAAGCGGAGGATCAACGGCGGAACCTTGAAGAGGCGCGCTTGAATGAGACTAAGCATGCCTTGAAGAAGCTTGTCTTTGAGGTAACACAAATCACCATAGTCGTTTTGGAAATGTGGTATCTAAGATGGTCACTTTTAGGTTGACGGTGAGGCGCAGAGTCTTGAGTATCGTGTTGCAGATCTGGAGCAAATTGCTAAAGACTCGCGTTCCAACCTCAAGAAGACGGTCGACACTGTCTTTCAGTCTGATGACAAGTTGTTGGCTAGTCTGCAAAAGCTCGGGTGGGAACTCGATCAGCAGGATCCTGAGGAGGAGAAGACTATCGAGAAATTGCGGGAAATTTGTATGAGGTATGCTATGGTCGCATTCTCCTATCTGACCAACACTAACTTCTGTAAAGGTTAATCAAGACAACAGTAGAGACGCTCCGTACAAGATTGGACAGAATCTATATTGAAGCTATCCTTGCAGCAGAGCGCTCGGGCGATATCAAGTCTGCGACTCAAGAAGACGTCAAGGCTCTCGAGGAAGAGCTCGAGTCGCTCTACTCGGAGATCTTGCCCGTTGCGCAAATGTCCGCCGAACAGCAACACTTGGAACCAGCCTTGAAATCAACAGACTCTCAAAGTGGACAAAGCTTGCACCGCTCAGCTGTGGCAGTTTCTTACGTACGTTCAATGCTACCGTTGCTTTAGTCATGTGTTGCTAACCCTTTCTAGGTCAACGAGTGTCTAGATCACCTCGTGGACAGAATTACCCTCCTTACAGATCGCGTAGAAACTCTCAAGTCTCACAACGCCGCAGCATCCTCCATCATTGCCACCGCCAAAGCCGAAGTATCTGCCTCGCTCTCTCCTGAAAAGAAAAAGTCTATCAGAGCTGCTATGCCGGGTTCACCCATCCGCAACCCCTCGCCTATCCGCATGCGTGCCAACACGGATGGTAATCGTCGTGGTAACAACAATAATAGACGCCGCTCATCCGGCATCCTCGACGAGCCTGCCATCGAAGCTCTTATGCGTGATCTCGCTCTCTCGTTGCCAGATTCTGAAGAAGCGTCCATCCAAGATCAAGTCTCTGCTCTCAATCAGGCGTTCACCGAGCGTTCAAGTAAGACCACAGACGTGGTTCGCAATGCACAGGAAAGTTTTGAAACCAGCGTTACATCTCGTCTGGACGATGCCCGGTTGGCTATTCAGCTTCTGCGCGATAGTGTGTTGGCCGAGAGTCCGTACGCAGAGATCAAGCTTGTAGATCCGGAGTTTGAAGAATCGATACATGTGTTGGGTCAAGAGGTGGATAAGGTGCGGGAGAAGTTGGAGGGTGTTGTTGCGAAGAAGGCTTTGGCGAAGAGTGTTAAGAAGGATGAGTTTGTACAGAGGTGGGCGTCATGAGTCAAGAGAGAGCCCTTGCCGTTCCGTCGGTTACACACTGAAGATAAGCAAGAAGTATGACCACATCATACATGTAGCCATGCATGATCGATAAACATGGGCTGCGAGAATATACTGTCCAAAGAATACTGCTCCAATCCTTCATAGAGGTCACTTGAGCCTGCAATAGGATCACTCAAAGCATTTGGACGCTGATCCATCCGTCTATCACCAACTGGGTGAACAAACGTTGTCTGTACACTGACAGTTGTTTTCGATGCATCAGACTGGCCCTCCAGCGTATTATCAGTCGTTGGCTGCGGCGCTACTGCGTCCATAATATCCGAGTCGATAAGCTGCCAGATTTTTGAAGGCTGGAAGCTGATCATGTTGTTGTCGTGGGCTTGACTGGACATGGTCTGTAACTGATGCAAGAGTTCTCGCTGTTGGTTGTCAGCTCAGGATCTTCAGCTAGCACATACTTGTACATACTTTTTGGACACTCCTCGGAGAAGGATCTGGCATGGACTCCAGAAACTCCACGCATTTTCGATAATTCTCCTTTGACGTTGCTGAGACCTTTGCGTCCCTCGCATATTGAAACAACCACGGTATCGTAGCTGTTGCAGCAACCATATCACCAATCAATGGATCGTACACCATCAAGCCGCGATCCATGCACGTCTGAACCAACCTAGCAACCCAAGCTGAGTGAAACATGGCTTGGTCGACAGTCTGCTGGAGAAACAGTCGAGGTTGAGAAGGCCGGTTGGCTCTTCGCAAAGTGACGAGATGGATGAAAGGGTGGTTCAGTAACCCCTGTGTTGCATGGGCTGTGATCTGGAATAGCAGCCACGGCGCCCAATACTCTCGGTGTCGCTCAAACTCTTCCTGAGTTCGTTCCGAAAACCCAACATTACGAACAAAGTGTATATGACCAAGCCGAGACTCAAGGTCGTAGAGCGTATTTGTCAACTGATAAAAGTTGGAGTTTGTATCGGCCGGATTATCTGCCTTTCCAATGTGAAGAGCGTGAAGATATGAGATGACATCTCCGCAGAACGATACTGCACGCACAGCGTGCGACGTAATCCCGGGATCTGTTCTCAGGTCGTCGCGGATCGTTACCAAGTCAGGCGCATACTCTTCATCACCAAGGTATGCTGGCGGTGAGGGCTCACGTGCGCTGCGAGGATATTCAGGTTTGGCGTGTGTTTGAGATAGAAGTGTGAAGCGAGGAGCAAAGCCCTTTTCGAGAATAAAGACGCTCCAGTAGCACCTGAGGCTAGCCTCTCCTTGAGGATCATGAGGTGATTCGGAGTAACCCGCCCCTCGGACGAGCTCGAGCCTGCTGGCGGCTCCGATGGTCATAAGAGCCAAAGCTGGTCTTCCTTCTACGGTTTCCGGGTCAGTGCCGTGCTACTAAGAAAAAGAAAGATGGAATGAGTACCGAGTATGTCGCCTAGTGCAAGTAGGCACAACGCTTGGGAGATCTCCAGCTGAGCTGTCCCTCTCATAGCAAGTTCCAATACTGTATCGCGGGCAGACCTCGCTTGGGAATGAATCAAATCGGCTTCCTTTGCACTGCTTGAATCGTAAGGGAGATTTGAGAGCGCAAGTGCGAGAAATATCCACTGGAGAAACAGTGGGAATCTCTCTATACGCTCTCGCAAGCCCTCTGGATTGAAGAGAGGTAGAGGTTGGAAGTACAGCCGCCTTCGGTATTCCTCGACTGCAAGAGAAAGGGAATCCGGTAATGGTGATGGTGTCGTCCCTGGGACAGTAGACACCCTGAGTGACTGTGAGTTTACGAATGTATCGTGCAGTCCAGAGAGTCAGACTTACCGAGGTATCAAGGTCTCATCGTTTATGCTTACTCTAGTCATATGTCTTGAAGCTCTTTCGATCATAGACCTAGTCCTGTTCGACTGCCTCGGCAAAGAGTCGGAGGTCAAGGTTGAGCCATTACTGGACGGAGGACCTTGAGAACTACTCCAGTTGTATATTTAGCCGTGCATGCTTGGGCTAGTATCTCTTGGTGCCCTTACTGAAGAATATCATGTATATCCCCAACCCGGCTTTCAAGATTCGCAACTCGGTCCCTGGACTCCGCTGTCCTAAGCACTTGTAAGAAAGACCATGTTGTGAGATTGGACGGCGACTCACGCTCTAGACGTCCTCCTCTTTCTTTTCACCGTCTCGCGATTGCGAGGCAAGTATTCACAGGGCTGCTTTAAACGCTCACAGAAAGAGCACACAGGTCTTTCGCCGGTACATTTTGCCTTTTTCCGTCTGCGCGTTTAGTACCCCGGGTTATGAAAGGGACCCTTGTCTAGTTAAGCATCATGCAACTTACCGGCAGCTCTCACACGCACGCCGAACGGACGATTCGGGATTGCCAGTCATTGTAAAGTCGACTGTGGGGGCTGGTGGACAGGCTTTCGAGATACTATACATACGGATACACACGTAGAGTAGGTAGATGAGGCTGGGTAAAGATGGGACATTCTCCGTGCTCACCGAAAATTACACGTGACTCTGAATTTGGAGACGCAATCGGAGTAACCATGGGCTTCTTAATTTGTTAGAAAAGATGTCGAGTTCCTCGACTTTCAGTGTTCCTATTGAGCATTTGATGAGATGTTCCCCGATAATAGGATTATTAGTGACTCGTAGACCGGAGAATTATAGCTCTAGTTTTCCGTGCCCGTCTGTCGCAATTAGTTACCGTGAAACACGATTGGTCAATGGATCTGGACACGGAGTTTTATGGCAATTCTCCGTCTATGGAACTCGACTTATACATGGCATCTATCTACTTTAAAACCAGCACCATGTTTGTCCATTGTCGCTCTTTATTTACTCCCCTGCTCACACTCTGCTCTTGATTTGTAATCTCACTTCCCTTATCTTTTAACAATGACTTCGAGAAAGCCCGTGTCTAAGAACGAACCCATCGTCATCGTGGGCGCTGGTGTCTTTGGACTTACAACCGCCCTCGAGCTCAAAAAGAGAGGCTATCAAAATGTCACAGTCCTAGATCGATATCTACCACCTGTAGTAGATGGAAGTAGCGTTGACATCTCTCGCGTCATCCGCGTGGAATATGCCGATCCTTTCTACGGCAAGATGGCGCGTGAAGCCCACGACGCTTGGGTTCGTGACTATTCAGACCACTACCACCAGTCAGGCTTTGTCATGGTTGCCGATGCTTCAGGAAACTCTTACGTTGAGAAGAGTAAAGGTGCGAATAAGTCGCTCGGTGGTACTCTAGAGGAATACGAGAATGCGGGTGACATTCGCAAGCTGTTTCCAGCGATTCAGGCCAAGCTGGATGGTATGAAGGCCTACTATAACAAGACTGGCGGATGGGCAGATGCAGAGTCGAGTATACGGAAGTTAGCCGCTGATTGTACTCTTGCTGGCGTTTCTTTCATTACGGGCGCGAGAGGCAGAGTCGTCTCCCTACGGTACCGCGAATCCAAGGTCACCGGCGTCAATGTCGCTGAAGGTGACACTATCCCAGCAGCACAAGTTATCCTGGCCACTGGCGCATGGTCTAATCGACTGCTACCGATCAGCCATGCCACATCTGGTTCAGGACAGCCAGTCGGTTTCGTGCGCCTAACTCCAGAAGAGGCAGGGAGACTCGCAGACATGCCCGTCATCATCAATCTCAGCACAGGGGTCTTCATCTTCCCACCTACACCCAGGACTCACATCCTCAAGATAGCTCGTCACGGCTATGGATGGGCGACAGAAGTTGACGTTACGGACCCTCTGGGCCAGTCTCGAACTGTATCCACTCCCAAGCGAGATGGAAACAACGCCGCTGCCAATTATCTCCCCGAGGATGCTCAACAGGCTCTTCGCGAGGGGTTACAACAGCTTGCGCCAGAGTTTGGTGACCGCGAGTGGCTACGAACACGGCTATGTTGGTACTCTGATACTCCCGAGGGTGACTTTATCGTGGATCATCATCCCGTCCGTGAAGGGCTTTTTCTGGCCACAGGCGGTGCTGGACAGTGAGTTCTCGACCTAGCTGCATGATATTGTGCTGATGATTTACATAGCGCCTTCAAATTCCTCCCTGTCCTCGGACGATATATAGCTGACTGTTTCGAAGACAAGGCTCCCAAGGAGCTTCGACAGAAGTGGAGGCTACGAGCATCTACTGAAGTCGACCAAGAGCTTGTGAAGCAGGGCGATGGGAGCCGTGGTGGTCCGCCTCTTCGAAAGCTGACGAGGGTTGAACAAGCTAAGCTATAATAAGCTGTAAAGAGGTAGAAGCAGATGTATTCATGTCGCGAAAGATTACAAGCTAGATAGAATGATCATCTTTCTTGAGCTTGTGAACGATTATACGTCAGTCTTTGCAACAGTCATACAGGAGCCACATGAAAATATTCAGGCAACTGAAAATATTGCATCAGCTTGCTCGAAGCAGTCACGTCGTGTTTGACAATAGCCTGTTGCGATTTACACGCTAAGCTTAGCATGTTTGGCAAAGTACAGTTTGCATCAGTTGGAGCATGCCGGAATACATGTCACGTCTACGTTTACGCATGGCCCCTACGGTGGTTTTTTGGTGCTGTATTATGTGGGATATGGACATATGTGTGACATGGAATATCCCATCGCTTGGTGACTGGGCTCGGAGTGAGCCAGTCACCATTTTTTATGTGTGTAGACCACTCACCAATCTGTGGCCTGGCCAACACCTTAGCCAAGAGAAGCGCAAGTGAAAGGGCTCTTGACAGTTCCGTGGTCGTACTGGTCCATCTGTAACCAAGGTTAGTCTGCTGTTTGAAGATACTGTTACGGATGTGACTTACAATATCGACAATGGATGAGTAAGTTCCAGCCACGAAAAAGACGAGACCCAACAGGAATATGATGGCGTTGACGATGCTCAAAAGTATATTCTCCTTGCTATACCATTTGCCCTTCCTTAGCAGCATAAACCACATCAGGGCAGGCCAGTAGAGCGTGAAACCAGAGTTCAACAAGCTCGACGTAATGGCAATCAGATCGCTGAAGAAGGGGATAGCCTCTGCAATGACGAAGCCAATCCAGGTGAAGATCGTGATGAGAAGCAACCACGAGATCCAGCCCTTGGGAGTGTTGATATACTTGGCGATGGAATTCTCGTGGACGCGACCGTGAATGTACCGTACGGCAACGGTTGTATTGATTGAGCCGCTGATGAAAATGACGGGTAATGCGACGCCAAAGGCAACCTTAGCAACGGTATGGCCTGCAGATAAGAGGGCTGGAGACTTGACATCCATACCCACGAAGGAGTAGATGAGGGCACCGGTGAGGGTGTAGATGACGATTTCTATACCGCCGAGGGTCCAAATAGCCTTCATGTAATCAGTGGGCGTATGCATCTCATCCATGAAGCTGAACTGAGAGATGGAGAAGCTATAGGCGAAGAAGATGTTGCAGATAGCGATGAAGGCCTGAGCAAAGGTAATGTCCGGCTTGGGCCAGGCCGACCAGTTGGCAGGCTCAGGTGCGTCGCTGGCCCTGAGACCAGTTGCGATGATGGTGATACCAATAGCTGCAATAATAGACGCAAAGTCAATGTAGCCCAGAATAGCCACCTCGGCGAAACTGGGAGGTACAGCCAGGAGCAGCAAGAGGATAGCAGAGACAACACCCCAGACAAGGCTGCAGATGTTGCTTTCAGTGAGAGTCGTAAAGGCAATGGTCCCTGTCAAGCAATGCGAGGCCGTGAGGAGCAGCAGCTGGATGGTAACCATGGCACCAAAGGCCTCTGCTCCCCAACGGCCAAACATCAGCCCTCCTGCGGCAGGATAGTGCTCTACCTGCGGGTACCTGACCTTGACCTGGCCGACGATGTAGGACGTGTAGATGGCGATGAGTCCAATGCCAACAGAGCAGATTACACCAGCGACCATGCCCAGTGTCGCAAAGGCACCGGGAATGGACAGTGAGCCTAGGGCGACGGCCTGAACGATGAGGACGATGGTGAGGCGCTTCCAGCCGAGACGGCTGAACTTTGCCTTGCCGTCGAGGATCTTGCGCTTCTCAAACTCAGTGACTTCGCCAATCATCTTCTCGCTGGTAGAGTCGTCGTCATCTTGGGCAATAGGACCAGAAAGGATGTTGTCTGCAGGTCCCTCGGGCTTGTTGACCGTGTCCATGTCCTTGTTCTTGTTCTTGTTGGCGGCGTCGGTGTTGGCCGCAGGAGGAGGAGTAGTGGTGGGGATCATTGTGTTGCTTGTAAATTAGTCTCCCATTGTCACACAGGCAGTTTATTGCTTGATCGGAACTCTTTGAGAGTTTCAGGCTCGTTCGTTTGAAAGAAAGATGTGTGTGCGTCGAGTTTGTGTGAACGAAGAGCAGTTAAAGTGTAGTCGTAGCGGGACCATGGCCAAGCTTTGTAGGGCCAGAGCATGACTCCCCTTTAGACCGACGTCGGACGTGGAGCTTAAATTGCCATCTGAGGAGAGGCGAGGAAAAGTTTGTCAGTCCATGTCATACGAAAAGTGTTTTTGGCATGGGCCAATCCACGATCCATGATGGATGGACGGAGTAGAGTGGACCTTTGCCGTGGTGTTTCTAACTAGAAAGATGATCAAGTAAAGCTTTCTTTTGGAGGCCCTTGGTTGGTTCAAGTTATGGGGCTCAAACTAATAAGCGAATCAGCTAAGTTAACATCATAGATGTTAAACTGAGTCAACGTTTGGATTCTCTTACGAGTTTTCTTTTGTTGTTAGCACTGGTTTGTTACTCTTACTCACATAAAGATGACAATCATCTAACTTAGATATCATAGAGCATTGACTTTTCCCAACGGCATAACCTTCGAAACTTTTAGTCAGAAGGAAGCAGAGTTTTGCTGGAGAAGCTTAAGAGGGTCCCGACAGGGAAAAAACTGATCGTCTTTTGTGGATTCTGTTACTCACAAGTCGGTCCATTTTACCTAATGCTCCTGGATTCAAGCGGAAGCACCGAGTCATAAGACAGGACAGGATGGGCTGTCGCCCCTTGAATTTGGCGATACATTGAGACGCGGAGCCGAGCTGAGCAGAGGCTGTTGCCCGCTCGTCAATGCCGGGGAACGGCGGAGAGCGATGTTATAAACTTTGCATGGTCAATCCCGCAGGTAATAAAGCATCATCCATTGGCTCGGGAGTTCAGGCCTGTGCGAGATGCATCGTGACTTGCAGCTGTGGTGTTGATCTACGCTGCATCGACGGTTATATCCGGCACTGTCAATGATAATTTCTGAATCTATGATACACGGCCCGATTTCAAAGAGGTTTCTTGTTCATCATCATCTTATTCGGGTTGTTACTGTACGCTGGTGAAGCCCCAAGCCGAGGGGGTGATTAGAGGCACTTAGAGGCTGGTGTATCTGAGGCGTCACCACTCGGCAACGCCGCCGAGGGGCCGAGAAGCCATATCCCAACATTTAACTAATAACTTAGTTTTATTCCCCCACGCTCAGTTCTTTTGGATGCAAGGCCCACCTTGTGTAACATCTCAACTCACTCACACGAAGCAATTTCTCTGGGTTTAGACCTTTGTGTTTCATGCATTGCAAGTCCTCGTTGGCTGGTAAGCACAGTAGCTACCACACGGGAACAACTCCTTCTCGCGCAGCAACGACAACTGAAAACTGAAAACCGAGTCCTTAGACTTTCGTGAGACAATCTTAGAACAATTAAACGCAGACTAAAATTGGATAAATGGGTTGGATATCGGATAACATTCAATTAACAACTCGAATGATTCTCATTTGCCATCCCTTTGGTTCGGACATCATGGTTTTCATCGCCCCCATTCTCAGATTAATTCGAAGATGAAATGTGTATGCTCTCTCATATCCGCGGTTACAGACCGTTTGGAGACATTTAAATCTCTCAACCTCTCTGCGAGAAACTCGGAGCAGCAGTGCCGCTACGATAATGCCGGGTAGGTTGATACAAGACAGGAGCGAGAACTAGGTAGTTCGGCGTATGCATTCCACCAGGTCTGCATTTATACTCAATAGACTTTTCGGGAAATTTTCTGATACATGGCAGGTGTCTGAGACCATATATACCAACATGTGATTATTGGCACGGCAATATACTCCAAGAATGTATGATGCCTGGATTTGAGCATGGCTGAGACGATTGATCAAGCATCTTTATTCATGTTCCGAGTTTGCCTGCGACATAATCTTTAGATGAGAATCATGTGATAAACACGTGAACTTGGCTGAGAACGGGCGATGCTGTGCGATGTGTATGTGTCAAAAGCCATCTCACCCTCAATTTAAATCCCTGGGGCAACTTCAGCGCCACAAGTCAAAATGAGATGAAGCCGTTGTGCACGGGTTGGGGAGTAGTTATATTAGCAGGTAAGCAGTAATAAGAGATTTAAATTCAGTCTACGGAGATACTAAACTGCTATGAAAGCCGAATGAATGAGATGTCTGACCAGATTTAGGATCCAGCCATGTCGATGGTGAGAGCATCCCTGTATTGAGCACGCCCTTTACTAAAGTACTTATTCTCGATCCTAAACAGTTGCAATTCTAAAACGAGGCTTAGGCAGTTTCCACGCAAGATTATGTCCATGTCAATTGGCTTGTCAAGCATTTCTATTTACCAAACTGTTCCGTTTGCTCAAGTTCCTGCCGTCTCCATAAGTGTACTCTGAGACAATGGCGCCCGTGTTTGCTCCAAAGCATCATAAAAATACATCGCGATACCTCAAGACGCTGTCATTAGTTGTGTCATTAAGGCATAACCCATCATACCCCAAGGAGGTACATCTCTTAAAACGCCCATCTAGCACTAAACTAAAACTTTGGCATCCTCTTCTTTGTCTTTGACGGAGTCCCATTGAGGAGGAAGTAAACGGGTAAGAACAGCAAAGATCCCATTACGCACAGCCAAGTGCTGTAGAGCTGCCACACTGTCCACAGGAAAGGGCCTAGACCGGGACATAGGAATTGTATGCAGTCATTGACTGGATATAGATCCTCTTGGCTCGCAATGTAGTATCTTGGGTTCCGTCGACGAGGTTTGGTGTCTTCTGGTGCTTCATCCTCTTCTGATGATGATTCGGGAGAAAGCTGCGTGAGCTGGAGGACAGAGACGAGTCGCACAGGTGCTTTGTAGAGAGGGATAAACCAGAGTGCGAATGTTTGGCGGAGAGAGACGTAGAGAAGGCCACTTTTTTGATCAAATGCTTTAACAAGTTAGTGGTGATGATGGGTTCAGAAGAGTTGACTACTTACCAGCGGAGTCGACTTTGATGTCAATATGTGGACTCAGAGTGCGATACCATCGATAGATGCCCAGGATCAACTGGATAGACTCGAGACCGCCTGCGAGAGGAATCTGTCCTTTTGAGATAGAAGGAACACGGCAGTATGGGTGTGTGAATGAGGCATTGGGCAGAAAGTATTCTCGAAGGGCAGACTCTTGGACGTCCGGAGTGCCTTGAGTGAGTGACTTTATAACGCCAGCGATTTCCTTGACTGAGATGCGGTATAAGTAATCGTGCCGAGTGAGGCTATCTCGGGCAAGTGGCCATACCTGGATGCTCCATTTTTCAAGTTATGGTACGATTGATGAAATTGGTTTGTTTAGGACCGCAGTTGAATTGTTTGTGTGGATGAGATTTTGTGGATGATGCTTTAAGTCGGTTGCGCTAACAAGTCGAGGTTTATGAGGAAAGGATGAAGCGTGTTGAAAGACGTTTGATGTAAACAAAGCAGCGAAATAAGATTGGATTGGAATGAAGTGAGTTCTTCTTGTTTCAGCCGCGTCTGTGTCCTTTGTCTGTGGGCTTATCACATCACCAGGGTATCACCAACTTATCTATTATCTATCCAAGGCTTGACTGTGATTTGAATCATTGACTCGTCATGGTCATGTTAGCATGTGAAAGATTGACGTCATGGCCCATTGAGTTTCACATGAAAGCTCCCAATGTAGCGCTACCGGTCCATTCTCTTCTGGACATTTATGAAGGTCCCATACTATCGTTAGAACTTTTCAACGTATTCTTCAACAATTGAATTTTCTGTCGACTTTTGCGTTGCAATCATGACTTCAACTCAAGGGGTCGTCAATCCCATCTTGCACCCTTTCATCTTTCTCTTCCAGATATTCCAATGGCTCACGGACAAGCTCCTCTCCCCCAAGCCTCCAAGCGAGAACGCGAGGCTTGGGCGTAATCGTCCCAAGATTGCGGTGATCGGTGCGGGGATTACTGGTGTTACCTCAGCAGCTCATTGTATTGGCCATGGCTTTGACGTTGTTATCTTTGAGGCTGGCTCTAAGGATAATGTGGGCGGTATTTGGAGTGTAAGCTAACAATTCGCCATGCTACTATACCGTCAAAGCTAACTATCCTTGCAGAGGGTCAACGAGACGTCTGGATTACAGATCCACTCGTTGATGTATCGCTTTCATCCTTCTGTTCAATGGAACCGTGGCTATCCCGACCGTCAGCAAATCCTTAGCCAGGTCCGGCAACTCTGGGAGCGCTACGGCCTGAAGGAGAGGACTCGGTTTAACACAAAAATCGACCGCGTTTACCAAGACGAGCAGGGAAGATGGATTGTAAACGACCCTTCTCTCGGACGCTTTGGGGGTGTCATCGCCGCCGTAGGTACTTGCGGTGCGCCAAAGATGCCCAAGATTCCCGGCATGGACAGCTTCAAAGGTCCTATCTATCACTCCAGCGAGTTGACTGGGTAAGTCCCTAAAATTTTCAGCTCGTAGTCCAGCCTGCTGACTTTTTTGCAGAAAGGATGTCAAGGGAAAGAAGATGGTCATCATCGGGGGCGGTGCCTCTGCAGTTGAAGCCCTCGAATTTGCCTTTGCAGAAGATGCTGCCAAGGCAACCATTCTCTCTCGCTCAGACAAGTGGATTATTCCTCGTAACATGATCGTCGATACTCTTCTCAGCTTCAACATTTTTGGCCACGAGACAGTGCTATCATTCATCCCTGAGTTCCTCCTCCGCAAGTTCTTCTATCGGGACCTTGAGAACATTGCACCCGATAAGAGCCATGGTTTGTTCATGGAGACGCCCATGGTAAACTCCGATGTCATGGATAAGTTGCGGGAAGGCAAAGCTGAATGGGTTCGTTGTGATATTGATGAATTCGTCGACAACGGAATCCTCGTCAATCGACGCGCCAAGGGTGTTCCACAAGGCGGTCCAGGTCATGAAGAGGTCATCGATGCTGATCTTGTGGTCATGGCAACTGGCTTCAAGAGGCCGTCTCTATCTTTCCTCCCCAACGATTGCTTCGAAGAGCCCTACCCGCCACCCAACTGGTATCTCCAGACATTCCCACCCGCTCACCCTTCCGTCTCAGCCATCAACTGCACATATGTCAACGCCATCGGCACCGTGGGTAACTGGCATATCGGCATCTACACCAGAATCCTTCTCATGTTCCTTATGGATCCGTTTTCTCGTCCCAGCCCGTTCTGGATGCAGCGCTGGATCGATATGACCAAGGCTCTCAAACTCACCAGCCCTACCGGCGCCTTTGACTTCTTTACGTACCTGGAACTCCTCTGGTGGTTTTTCTTTTGTGTTGTTATCAACCCCTTCCGGTGGAAGTGGGCCATCTTTGTCTTTTTTGGTGTTGGATTCGGACTTCCCAATGCTGTCGTGAGCCAGGAGGAGAGGTTCACCAACGGTAATGGATACCATGCCAGAGATGAGGGTAGAAGCTTGTAATTGGCATCTTCTACAATGTGATTTATTAACCATTACGGTTACTTTAGCATGCAAATTCTAAAGAGCAGCGGGGAAAAGCACAGAGGGTTGGGTCATGACTTCATAAATTGAAACGGTTTATTATGTACAACTCCGATCTTGAATGTCTCTAAATGGGGGTTGTCGCTTTTATCTCGTTTATATACTTTTCTTCGTTGTGATTGCACACAATATGACTGGTCAACGTCAGCGGTCCTGTTTTCTCGGGTGCTCAACATCAGGCGCCTCCTGTTCTCTTCCATAGGTCTTGTTAAGTCTTAGAAGGCGTTTTGTTCTCCTCTGCGATGTCTTTCTAGATTGGTATGCACCAATTCTATTCCACCTTTGGAGGTCTCCAACATGCTCTGATGAGCGGCGCGGCGCTTAGTGGGTGTATCAAATGAAATGATTTGAGCAGTTGACTCTCGGGACTGGTCATTTATGTGTCGGTAGGACCATATGTGATGACAGTCTCCTTTGTGACTTGGATACCACCGATACTCTGGCTACGCTTAGTGGTGAAGCTTACCAGAGCAGGCTCTGGCTTTGTAGGAATGGGAGGAACCTTGTCAGCCAAGCTCTCTAGGCTTTCGGTTTCCTGCCTTGTGTCGATGGACTCAAGGGCAGCATTCTTCTCGACCAGCTTAGGCCAAAGACGCGCCTCATCATCCTGGGGGCTTCCCTCGCCAAACTCTCCTCTGCTGGGCATCTCGTATGAGTCGCTGTAAGGGATGTGGCTCTTGCGCTTCTCCTGGTTATGGGAGTATCTGTTCTTGGAGTTCTTGGACTGCGAGCGAAGACGGGAGTGGATAAGGAATGGAATGTAGCGCATGCAAAAGGGCTTGAGCGCAGGTACCGAGACACAGACAAGGCCGCCGTTGACTTCGATGAAGCTCAAGATGAGTTGTCGTGGAAGCTGCCAGGTGTAGTCGGTAGCAAGCAAAATGGGATAAGTGATGGTGGCCCGTCTGATAGAGACAATGATGATGAATCCGCCGGTCGCAAAAAGAACAGCGAGCGAAATCTTCTGACGGGTAGGAATCTGAAGAGGTAGAACAATTCGGATGGGAAGACAGAGAACGAAGACATCAACGAGGATGTTGCAGATAGCGAGAAGGAGTACAGGCACAGTCTTGTCGATGCATCGTCCCTCAACAGAAAGGTCCCAGCCCGAAACAACTGGGCGACATCGAAAGACGATGAGCAGTACATAGACGAAAGTGTAGATACAGACAAGGCCCATAAGGATATGAACAGCTCGACGGATTAACTTGTCTGGGGAGATTCGAAGATAGAAGGTAAGGACAGACAGCTTGGCGAGTGCGATGCAGACGGCGTAGACTAGAGTAGAGCCGACGGTAGTCTGCCAGAACTTGGGACTGTAGTTCTCCATGGGTATGTCCCACATGTGGTTTCCGGCACCGAGGTCGAGGACTGTTGAATGTCAGATATACACTTTCACGGGTGAGAAAAGGTTTAAACATACGGGTCAAGGAGACACCAAGAAAGACAAAGGAGAAACAGAGACCGGTTATGCATAGATCTAAGAACAATCAGTCAGTTCTAACCTAAGGATCGATGGACAGGACAAGACATACAGTCGTCAGCACCTAGCACACTCTTGACCACATATTTCCTCGTAAACACTCGAAGACAGACGGCCACGAAAGCGATGATCGTCGTAGCGACTCCCGCCGGAAGGACTCCGCTGCCACTGCTAGGAGGATCTACCAAGGTCCGGACCTGGCCCTGAGGAGGCTCCATGACATAAGCAACAGGCGCCATTATGGATGATATCTTGACAAACAAGAGCAGCTGAAACTGAGCTGTCACCTTGTATATTAACGAATGAACATGACCGAGCAGAATACTCCAACTCCAGAAAGGCCATGGTGACGGGGGGGATGTCGAGAGGGTTATATCTTGAGCACCTCGCCGGGATGTCGAGACCGGATGACAGACCAGGTTCCACACTGCAATGCTACAAGAAATCTCTAGATTCCCAAAGCATTGAGTCCATGGATCATTGTCTCCTCGCGGTAGCAAACACGCCGGAGAGTTCCAAGGCTGAGAAGCAGAAATCGTTCGACTTTGGACATATTGTACGGGACCGAAGGCGGGAAAAGTGACGGCTCACTCTGAGACGTAGCAACTAACAGTACAGAGTATGGATGAGGATAAAAAAGCAAACTTTTCGACAACACTTTTTTCCCTCTTTCTTTTCTTTTGCTTCGTTATGCGGCTCCATTCTAGTGCGTCTGATATACCCTGGCACTCAGGAACCCGGAGTCCCCCTCCATCAACTAGACCCGCTCAAAGCCTGGGGATGGGGAAAAAGAGACGTCCGAGTCTGGGAATGGCTCAGCTTGTTGGATGGACCCTGGTCCTTAGGCTGCGCTGCCCGCCGTCGTCCGGATTGGATGTCTTTTTGCTTGCTCTTTATACCCACGACGGCAAACAAAGCTATGCTTATTGGGAGCTAAAAAGCCAGCAGCACTAGGCAATAGTCTCCTTTGCTGCGAGGCCGTTTTAAGCCAACGGTTGAGGCGTTGCCAGCTCCGCCATTGAATACTGCAGCTCTGCTGTACAGTGGTTGATAAAGATAGCTGCAACAAATCCTGTCTGCAGTATAACTTACCAGAATCGTCAAGACATATTCTTGGGGGGTTACACTTTCGATCTCATGTGAGTCTGCTTCAAGGTGTCAACCAGGGGCACAGACATGACCAGGTTAATTTTGTGACGCATCACACCCGTCAAATCTACCGTAGGATCAAGAGGGCACTGCGGAGGATCTACTCGCTGCTGGAGGAGATCACGACACTAGCCAGTCGAGCGAGTCGTTATTGGCAGCGCTTATTCAGTGGGATGCTAATACAAACTCGATGCGTGCCTGCGGGACACGCAATTTCTTTTTCTTTTTCCTTCGGGCGTTTCCTCCTCCTGATCTCGCCGCCAGTTTGCTTCCTTTTGCGTGTTTACTCATCTATGTTTCCTCTTCTGTGTCTTGCCAATGGTTACGTCTTATAGACCCTGGGGAGAGCGTTGGGACTTTGAGATCGCTGCATTTTGCGAAGAAGCATCCGAATATGACCGGCTACAACTCTCTTACGATTATCTTTACGAGAAAAGTTAAGATCCGTGATTAAACGGTACAAAAAAAAGCCGGGTCTGATCGGGATGCTGTGTAAGTGAAGACGAAAAGACTCCGGGTGGATCCCATCTGGGCCTCTCTCACAACTCGGCATCAACCTCTTGTAAGTCGGCGGGATACTCTCTTGGCTGAGAAATCTTGGAATCACTTGACTACGATAGCTCACTCACTCACTCACAAGATTCCTCTTTCTTCCGTGCTTCGTCAGGCCACAGACGAGTCTCGAGGCTTGATCCGCAAATTAACAAAGATGACAGCTGGTTGGTATTTGTTGTTTTGCTTTTTCCTCTCTCGATAAGATTTTTTTTTTAACTATGGAGTCGAGTCTGGAACAATCCCTGTCTGGCCCTTGAAGCATTGACACACTTGAAGTTGAATGGCTCTTGGTAGAGTCGGTCTGGCGACTTGATTTACCGCGTTGTTCCTGGATCATGTTCTCGCGTACCTTTTTTCATGTGAGACATCTTTTGAGATTTTACGCCTCATGCAGGTCTCAAATTTTGGCTGAAGAAATGGTCTTGTTGCCGAGTTGTCTCCACTTTGACGGAATTGACTGGGAATAACTTGTCTAGGAGGTAGGCAAGCTCACTTTGACCTCTTCGCCAACATTGCCGTTTCAGGCTCTCGATGATCCTCTATCCAAGACAGTCTCGAGATCCGTCGTTCTTCATGACCGTCTGGAAGGATGAGTAGTCATCTACATTTATGACACAACTCCCCTGGTCAGAAACCTAATTAAGAAAAAACCAACGTTATCCACAGCCCCCCCGAGGACAATACTAGTTACCGTACCCATCAAAACCAAGCGCGGCTCCGATCGTGCATTGTATATAGCAGTTGTCTCTCATCTCAGAAACCAGTGAACCCATAAAACGGATACGAAAGAAGTAGCCAAAACGAATGTGAAAAAGGCTGAATCAGGAATCAGGAATCAGGCCATCGGGCTTGGTGGCCACTGCGTGATGAAAAAGCAAACACATCCATAGTCTACACCTCGGTTACAGACTATGTTAGGCACCGCCTCTGCCTTTGCAATGCAGGTACCATCGAAAGCGTTTGGTCCGTGTAAATAATTCTATTCAAAATTGCACTGCCCTGCTTAGGATATATATTGTTCTACATGTAATTTTCTTTTATCGAATGTTGCCTGCGTCCGTTCGATTCGCTGAACTAGATATAACCTGAACGATGCTCCCAGCTTTTAAGTCGAGCGGAACGAGTGCTGATCAAACAACGGCCCGCGGTCGCTTGTTACGTGGCTCGTTCGACCCTTGCAAAACCGTTGGAAAGTGGAAATAACCTTGTTAATTCTAAATTTGTCCTCCTCGCGGACAAACAGTGCTTGCTGGCAGTTTGTCAGAAGCCTCTTGTTGGTGAATAACCTGCCTTCAGTCAAGATAAAGGCTCTCTCACACAAACATAAAACTACTACCATCTATACGAAACACCGAATCCTTCGCAGTACCCATCGTCTTAAAAGCTGACGGCGTGTGAAAAATACCCAGTCATGTATTGAGCCCACTTGTTCGCAAGAAAAGCCCTACCCTGGAAACCCTTGCTCTGGATCCCGCGAATCTACCTACCTACCTATGTCACATATCTCTTGCACTTGATCACATCTCACTGCGTCACGTTTCTACCTCCTGCTATCGAGCCACGTCGCACCATGATACGACCATGTATGCGATATGTATCTTCATTCTCGAGATCGAGGCCCAATCGCGCGGATGGTCAAGATCGGTGGATGAAGCAGGTCGTTCCGGCCCACTGAGTCGGGAGCTGCGCGAGACGTCTTGAGTAAGAGTTGCGATTGGGAAATATTCGAGAAGCAGTTGACAAATCATTTTTCAGCTTTAGGAACTGCTCGTTACCTAGAGAATTTGAAACGCGGCCATCGCGGCAGTTCATTCACGATATATCTGCAACAAGATGAAAAAGCTTAGCTCGTCTCATGTTGATGATCTGGGATGCGCTGTGGGATCTGGTCTGGTTAAGATATGGCTGTAATTGTCGATCAGCACAAGAGATATAGTCCCCATGCGCTGCTGATACCATCTTAGATACAGTTCATCAGCATCTCGATTATGCCATCCACGCAACAACTTATGACAGCTCTGAAACTCGGTTTCTGAGATCCAATCTCTTGATCTAAACGCCCCTGTCCTCTGGTGTATTAATATTACATCCACTGCTATTGTACAGTCCTCGTCATATATCCCGTTCCCCTTGGTCCACCGCTCTCGCAAGTACCCGCAGCATGTAGTATAGTCGTAATGCATCATACTCCCCGTCATTTACCACCCGTCTATGGTCGGCGTCGGTCGTCTCGTTGATCGCATAACATGCCCCGTTCAACTACTCCTCGGTTCCCAAAAGCAAATCCCGTCAGTCTGGCTCAAACCTCTTCGGTTCCTACTGCTTCGTAGCCTCCGCGTTCTCTGCGGCCCGTCAGCTGCATCAGGCCTGGACTCTCGTACATGGCCGTGTAGTCAACCCTCTCGCCACCAAGAACAGCAGATCCATTCTCTCTCTGACCAAAAATGGGTGCAGGATCGCACCAAAAGTCCTTACAGTTGGCAATGCAGCCTCTGCTGTAGGGGTTCTTCTTCTTGCGCTTGTTCTTGGTAGACACGGCTCCTCGGCCAGTAATGGTTTCGATGAAGGGGTCGACACCAAGGATACGGCTCCATTGCTTGAGCATGCCGCCCTTATGCTTGTGAGAGTGAGCAGCAGGGGGTGCTGTCGCGGATAGAGACGGGTGGTTTGGATCGAGAGGCAAGCCGGTTGATGTGAGAGCAGTAATGGCCGTGCCATCCCGGACACCAAACATGTTCTCGTATGTAGTCATTGCCCGAGCAACTTGAATGAACTGAGTAAACAGGAGCATGGTGACCCAGAGCAGCTGAAGGGTAACCCAAACAGCCAGGAGCGCAGTGTACGAGTCGGCATTGATGAACTTGCAGAGAGTTGGGCTGAGGACATTGCAGGTTTCAGGAGCATTCTTGCTAATAGTGTCGAAGTCTGCAAGATGTGTGAGCCTTTGTACCTACGAACCATTGAAGTAACTTACAGTAATACAACAGCCAGTCGTACGTAACAATACCCAGGGTAAGTGCAATGAGGTAGAAGAAAAAGTGTCGATGATTGTTAATACCGATACAGTTGTATACCCAAGGACAATGACTGATTAGGTTAGCATTTATCATCAAGTCAAGACGCTGCCACTTACTGATCGTGCTTGGCAACACATCGCTGGCAGCGACGACAGTGCTTGCTTCGAAGAGGTGTTTGAATCATGCACGTGACACAAAAGTTGGTCTCGTCGTACTTCCATTGTGAGAGCAGCTCGTCAATGACAGCCTTTTGCTCCGCAATGCCGTTCATTTTGGGAACGAAGCCAGGGTCATATCTCATGCTGGCGATATAGAAATACGTGGTGAAGCCGTAGAAGACCGCAAAAATGAGGTTGAGAAAGGTGTGGCCGTGGCCTTCGCTCGCGCCAAGTGTCGTCGCAAAGAGAATTGTCGTCAACCAGTTGATTCCCACTAGGAAGAGAGTTCCCGCAAAGATGCCAGTAAGCCAGGGCTATTGACAGTTAGCAACCATGCGCCAAAGAAGGTCACCGTCACATACCGTCTTGTGGAAGTGTCGCATATCCGAGGGCGCATACTCCAATACCTGCTGGGCAACCCACTGAATGCCATAGACAACGGCCAGTCCAAGGGGCACACCAATGTACACGGGCGCACTTGATACAGTGACGAGCATGGCCCAGACCAAAACAAACGGCCAGATAAACAGAAACCTGGTCACAAAAGTCCTCTTGTCCTTCAAGAAATAGCTAGCACCAGGCCAGGGTGGCACCGCTGGATGGCCGTCCTCGTTGAAACCGCATTCCCGAAGCGCTCTATGCCAGGCAACTTCCGTGTTAAGCTCGTTGGCCGTCACAGCAGGGGTCTTACCCGTCTCTGTCTTTGCAAATCGATCGGCACCGTACTCGATAAGTTTAAGAATACATCCCGGGCTTCCTTTGACCAGAGCCCAATGGAGCGCGGTGAATCCTTGTTCATCGGTCGCATGGACGCTTGCGCCCCAACGGAGGAAGACATCGACGCATTGAGGAAAGCCCTTGTATGCAGACCACATGAGCGCAGTGTGGCCGAAGGTGTCGAGGACGTCGACGGGGATGCCCTGGTGAAGAAGTAGGACGATGAGGAGAACGTTGCCGTTGAAAGTCGAGATGTGAAGGGTGTTGTAGCCCTGAGCGTCGGTGATGAGAGGGTCGGCGCCATGCTGGAGGAGCAGATTGACGGTATAGTAGTGGCATCGTTGGGCAGCCCATTGAAGAGGTGTTGCTACTGATTCGCCGCCCTTTCTATTAATCTCGGCGCCGTGTTCGATCAAGAATTTGCACATCGCATACTGATTGTTAATCGCAGCCCACTGGACGAAAGATGGGTCAGCATGCATCCTCCCTTTCTTCAAGCAAACTTTCGCATCGCTCGGCACTCACATGTAAGGGCGTTATACCCTCGTCGTCGTGGTAGGTCGCATCGTACTCGCCCGACTCGAAAAGCTTCTCCATGGCCGGTACGTCTCCTATCCTGGCCAGCTGCATAATATCGTCCTCTTGGCTCTGGCCATCTCCAGGTAGACTACCCATCTCGACCTCGCTGTTCAACTTGGGCGTGGCGGCATTCGACTTTCCCGACAACTGAATAGGTGCAGCTGAGGCGCCTGAAGCAGTGCTGCTAGTATTGATGCTTCCCATGGCGATTGTGCCCATAGGTAAGCCAGGGTCGTGCAACGAAAGTGTATGGTATGGTATGGTGTATAGGTCTAGCGCAGGGAGGAACAGGACTTGAGATGGAAGGGCGCGATAGACAAAGGATGATTGAAAAAGTCGATTATTCGTACAGTATAAACATTATCAATCAGAACCTCACGCGAAAAAGAGACAGTGAAGAAGAGAAGGAGGAAGATTCCCAAATGACTGGCTTGGGTCGGTCGCCTGAATTTTGGAGGAGACAGCGCGTGGAGAACGTCTACGTATGACTTGAAGCCGTGATGCCGAGCGCGGCTGAGCTCAGACCCTCCCTGCCTAGGTAGGTACGTTTCCCCCTATGGGGAAAGCCGTCTGTTCCGCCTCAAACTTGCCGGTACTTCCATTCCATTTGACGGCCAGGCCAGGGTCTTTTGTGGCTGATTACATCCCATTTCCCCCTTATCCCCTTTCTGATCCAGTGGCTCCTGGGTTACTGCACTCATTGGATGTGGCGTGTTTTGTCTTCTGTGGCTGGGGCTGAGCGAAGTGGGGATGCCGGTCTAGGAGCTCACCAGTGCAGGTGGGCTGGCCAGATATTGTCTCCCACAGCTTCACCTACTGGCGGCACACGATCTGTCTAGTAGTCGATAGCCCTACTCAGGCGATCGCTTATACAGACGAACGCTCCAAGGCTTTAGAGGACGCACGAAAGAGATCTGCCTTGTCCTGTATCTACTTCTACAACATCGGTCACTCCCCGCGACAACTTCAGGCGCCGATTGGTGCCGCACCTCCTCCACCATGGCCAACTTTATCGAAACCGTTGAGGCCATCATGACGCCCTCAATCACCACAATCGTTATTGGCGCAATCATCATCATCGGCGCTCCTATCATTCTTCACCTCATTCTCTCCTCGTCAAGGACATATACTGTCCCACCCAGCGTCCTACTCCTCGGCCCTGCCAACGCCGGCAAAACGTCACTTCTCACACTCTTCGAGCGCGGCTCTGCAGGTACCGAGACGCACACATCCCAGGTGGCCCACGACGTCGAGCTCAATGCGTCCACCGATTCGGAGACCAAGCACTCGTTCCGCAACCACGATGCCACCGATGGCACGTACACCAAGTTCCTGCTCATCGACACGCCTGGACATGGAAAGCTGCGAAACGTGGCCATGGGCAAGCTGAACCGCACCGAGAAGGTCAAGGGTGTCGTCTTCGTTGTTGATGCTGCGGCTATTGGAGAACCGGATATCCTTGCGCCTACCGCTGCGTACCTCTACGACGTGCTGTTGTTCCTTCAAAAGCGCGCTACCAACGCCAAGTCCAAGATTTCGATTCCCATTCTTATCGCTGCCAACAAGATGGACCTGTTTACCGCGCTGCCATCCACTCTCGTCAAGACCAACCTGGAGGCTGAGCTGACGAGAATCCGCGCCTCGCGAAGCAAAGGACTGCTGGACTCGGGTGTTGGATCTGACGATATTGGCTCCGAGGAGCAGGATTCTTGGCTAGGCGAATACGGTTCCACAAAGTTCACCTTTAGCCAGCTTCAGGAGTTTGACATCGATGTTGATGTTCTTCCCGGAAACGTCAGCGGCGATGGTCCTGGTGCAGACAAGTGGTGGTGGTGGATCGCTCAACGGATATAATCCACGTTCAGATGTTCAGCACGACTCGCAAAAAGGGGGCCGCGAACAGGATGACACAATTATATTCAGGACAATTTTTCATTTACGCAGATGGCTCCCGTCGCACATTAATGCCTTGTAGATGTTGAGTCTACCGCCACAAAATTCAGTCTATCAAAAAAACCCATCCACCCAAATAATCCCAACTTATTTTCTCTAAGGTATCCTGGAACGCCAGACGTGAATGTCGTTGAAAACATGAGTACTCGTTCCCGCCTCTCGCGAGGTTTCCCCTTCTACAACTTCTTGTTGATCATCCATGTGAGGAGATCAACCTTTGTCACCACAGCAATGGGCTTGGACAGGGACTTGGAGTCGTCCGTCTTCTCGGTGACAACGGCTGCACTGTTCCACTCAAAGAACTTGCTCAGAGTGGTGAGGGGGGTGTCCTTGGTGATCTCGACAAACTGCCTACGCTTGCCGGGGTTAATGGGGGAGGCGAATTCACGGGGGTCTGTGACGATCTCGTCGAGACGGGCAAAGTCGAACATGACGTCTGACACGGGACTCTGGGCAGTGGCGCGTCCGCGGGAGATGTAGCTCAGCAGGTTACCCAGTGTGACGAGACCGACGAGCTTGTGTCCGTTGGCAGAGAGGACAGGGAGCTGGTCAAAGCCCTTGTCGCGCATAGTCTCAATAGCCTCAGAGCAAGAGGAAGTGGCACCAACTGATGTGACGGGCTTAAGACGCAGAGAAGCAATAGTAGCGCCCTCATAAGGATCAGAAGTCTTCTTCAACCCGTTTCCGTTAACGGAGGACTCAACGCCGTTAACGGGGAGGAGGTTGTTAGCAGCGAGCCAGTCATCGTCAGCGAACTTTGAGAGGTAGCTTCGGATGCTGTCGGGTAGGATGGCAACTACGACATCACCCTTCTTGAAGCCGTACTCCTTGACTGCGAGGAGCAGGGCAGCCATGGCAGAACCGGAACTACCACCAACGAGCAGACCCTCCTCAGCGATAAGCCGGCGAGCGAGGTAGAAAGACTGCTGGTCGTCAGTCTTGTACCACTTATCCACGATCTGCTGATCAAGCACATCGGGGATAAAATCGTATCCGATACCCTCCACCTTGTAGGACTCGTTGGCGTGCTCCTGGTTCAGGATCTCAGGCAGAGCAAGAATACTGCCCTGTGGATCCGCAGCAATGACCTTGATGTCCTGGTTGTGCTTCTTGAGACCGCGAGCCAGACCGCTGATAGTACCTCCAGTACCGGCGCCAGCAACGATAGCGTTGATCTTGCCGCCGGTCTGCTCCCAGATCTCCTCAGCGGTGCCGAACTCGTGGGCGAGAGGATTATCCTTGTTGCTGTACTGGTCCAGAATATGGGCGTTGGGAAGCTCCTTCTCGAGACGCCGGGCGACACCGATGTGAGATTCGGGGCTGTCCCAGGCAGCCTGGGTGGGCGTGCGAATGATGGTGGCGCCAAGGGCACGGAGGACGGAGACCTTTTCGGCAGACATCTTTTCGGGGAGGGTGATGATGGTCTTGTAGCCCTTGATGGCTCCGACAAGAGCCAGACCGATGCCACTATTCAGAACACAGTCAGAAAGAGTGTCTAAAGCTTAATAGCAATCGTCTTACGTGTTTCCACTGGTAGGCTCGATCAGAGTGTCGCCAGGCTTAATCCTGCCGCTCTTCTCGGCCTCCTCGATCATGCGCAGGGCGATTCTGTCCTTAACACTACCGCCGGCGCTGAACAGCTCAGGCTTGACGTAGACATCGCACTCAATACCCAGCGACTGGGGGATCTTGTTAAGTCGCACAAGAGGAGTGTTGCCGATGAGCTCCGTCGCAGAGTGAACGGTAGCAGCGCGGGGCGATACATGGGGAACCTGAGACGCCATTTTCGCAAAAGTTGTACAGTAGAATCAAGCCAGTGGTGTTTTAGCTCGTAGAAGAGAAGAAGAAGAAGACAAGCAGAAAAACGAGATTCTCATACGAGCGAGAGAAGACCACTTAAGCACGCCACGGGAACGGACATTGTAGGTAAGTGGCGGGGCGGCATGACAGAAACTTTGCCCCGCCAATGCCGGGTTTATCCTCTGAAAACCGTTCTAGAACACTGGCTGGAAAGGGTAGGCGGTGGGCATCAGATCACGGGCGGCTGGGCTAAGAAAAGCCGTTGAGCTACCGGGTAGTTTGGTGCCATCATGATGGTTTGGAGGAGGTTAAGCTATTAAGCTTAAGGCGGCATTCCATGGCTTTAATTGTGAAGCTGTACATGTTGATCAGTAGCGATGAAGGTCGGAAAGTTACCTGTTTACTTGTAAGGTTGGGAATTGGTTGTTTTTCTTTACTTCAGTTGAACAAAATCTTTCAAACATTCTATCTCTCATCAAAAGTCTCGAACCATGCACTGTTGCAGAGATAAACGTGCTTCTCATATCTCGACGTGTGATGCAGATTATCACCAATACAGGTCTCATGACGATGACAAAAGTCAATCAAATATCAAATGCACAATCCAAACAATTGACAAGACACCCTCGTTCTCGGCCGTTTGTCTACTTTCATCCCCAGCTCTTGCACTCCCAGCATAGCTCCGCCAAGCGACCATCGCCGTCGCAGTTCCTTCATGACTGCCCTTCAAAAGTCCTCGACCCTTTTACAATAGTTCCTCGCGCCACCGCCTGTGAAAGAACTGGAACCTATCACTATCGCCCCGGACCTGGCTTCACCCCCGCACGCTCATGCCACAAGAATTCTCTCCTTGTAGATCTTATCTGCTCTCTCGTCCTGTCATGCTTGGTTATCGTTGCGCCACGACATGGGTCGTGAGCGCCAGTCGATGCCAAGACCCCGATTGTTGCGACCTGCCATTTTCGCATCGTCTACCGATAGGTTCAGCAGAGCTTCGAGTTTCCTCTTAGGGAAAGGTATGGTTCGCTTGAGCAGGGGTTGCGTTGATGCTGTGTAGCTGTAGCTATGGCATGCGACCCTCGGGAATAAGAAGCTGTTTTGCTATAAAACGGATGTCTGTCGCATTGCTAAAGAAATCTCAGAGTATACTCTCATCTTCACGGTCAGAGGCATTGTAACCTTTCTCGCATAATGAAGCTACTCACCAGCTTGCTCTACGGAGCCCTCTTCTTCTCTGAAGTGTCTGCCGTCAAGAAGCTGACTCCCAGTCAAGTCGAAGGCGACATCAAAAAGTCAAAGTATGTGAAGCAACATTCTAATTCCCAAAATCAAGTCTAACAATCGCAGTCTTCGAAAGACTCTCGAGACCCTTAATACCATCGGCAAGAAGAACGGCGGCAATCGAGCCTTTGGCTTTCCCGGTTACAAAGCCTCGGTCGACTACGTCTCCGGCGAGCTCAAGAAGTACCGAAAGCACCTCGACACTCACATCCAGCCCTTCAACTACACCTTTGAGCAGACAAAGGACATTTGGGTGCGAGGACCTGATGGCGAGGATGTCTATGTCATCACTCTCATCTATAACGTGGGCACGCCTACTCCGGATGGCGTGACTGCTCCCCTCGTCCTCGTGCCAATTGATGACGAGCGTGGATCTGGATGCTTCGAGGATCAATGGGAGGGCGTCGATGCCAAGGATAAGCTCGCTCTCGTCAAGCGTGGCACATGTGCCATTTCCGACAAACTCAAGCTTGCGAAGAAGGCCGGCGCTCGCGGCGTTCTTCTTGTCAATCAGACTCCTGGTGAGGGTATCACCAGTGCCACCCTCAGTGCCGAGAACCTTGACCTCATTGTCCCCGTTGGTGTTATCACTCTTGAGGTTGGTACTGCGTGGAGGGAGCGCATCGAGGGTGGTGAGAAGCTTGAGGTTACCCTGCTGGTAGACTCTTTCCATGAGACTCGCGAGACCTGGAACATCATCTCCGAAACTAAGCAGGGAGACCCCAACAATGTTGTCTTCCTGGGCGCTCACCTCGACAGTGTCCAGGCTGGCCCAGGTATCAACGATGACGGCAGTGGAACAGCTGGTATCCTCGAGATTGCAAAGTCTTTCTCCAAGTACTCTGGGTACAAGAACAAGGTCCGCTTTGCTTGGTGGGGCGCCGAAGAGTGAGCATGTCTATGCCTCTATTCGTTGCTGATGACTGACACATGATATATAGGAGCGGTCTCGCTGGTTCCTACTACTACGGTGAACAACTGACTGAGGAGGAAGCCGACAAGATTCGATTTTACTTCAACTACGATATGATTGGTTCTCCAAAGCCCAAGTACTGGGTACAGGCAAGCAAAGACGCCGACAGAGTTGGCGGAAATATTCTGGCCGCCTGGCTGCGCAAGAAGGGCAAGACGGTCGAGTGGGAGTAAGTAAAAGTTCGTCTTGACGAAAAGAAAGAAACTTACACGAATAAAACAGGGAGTTTGGCGAGTCCTCCGACTATGCTGCCTTTATCGAGCTCGGCATTCCCTCCTCAGGAATCTTCACTGGTGCCGACGCCGAGACCGATCCTTGCTACCACTTGGCTTGCGACACTATTGAAAACATTCACTGGGGTGCCTTGACCCTCAACACCAAGACTGCTGGTCGTGCTGCTGCTCAGTTCGCCCTCAGTCTTGAGGGTGTCCCGAAGCGAGACAAGACCACACCCAACCCTAAGAGCAAGAGGGCTGTTGCTGCCCGCTTTGAGCAGTGGCAGAAGAAGAAGACGCTTGCGAGCAATGCGCACAAGTGTAATCACAAGACAAAGGTCGTTGTCTAAGCACTGCACTGAGTATATGTGGTCAGCTTGTTTGTGGGGGAGGGATGCAATGAGTGATGATGAGACGACGACGATGATGAATGGTAGTATATATAATATATACGTGTTTGCCTACTACTGCTTGTGATTACTGGATATTCTGTTTCATTAATCGTTTCGTGAATCGTAGAGAAAACTCGCTCGCTTGCTTTATGTCATCGTAAATGCCCTCCGCCATGCGCCCAACACAACATCCAGTGAAAATAATCATAAACTCTGTCCCGAAAGATCCTTCTATCTCCGATATCCTTCTTTCACTTGCGATATCTCATAACTCATTCGTTCCTCAATATTAGGGCGACAAGAGCAACGCCGCTCCCCACCACAGCAGGTAAAATTGCCTATCGCCCATAAGAACGCGGAGGATTCTCTGGCCGTCTGGGGTTGGGAATGGGAATCGCCCTATAAGTCGGGAACTTTGGTCCTCCAGGAATCTGCTCTCTCTGAACGACCGGCGACGGAAACTGAACCGGTGTAGGCCGTACAACAGGAATAGGCACAGGTCTCGCCCAGTTCTCCTGTGGTAACGCATCGGACCAACCGTCAGACGCTGAATCTGCATAGCTGCTGCGGTAACTTCTCCGTCTCTTTACCGGCCGTCTTGGACGACGGCGGCAGCAGCAGCATATCACGATAAAAGCAAGGACAAATGTTCCGACCACAGCGCCAACGATGGCCCCGATCTGAGCGCTGGTGAGGCCATCGCCACTATGCTGGGACGTAGCGACGGGACGGTCCGTGGCTGTAGCCGAGACCACGCCTAGCGTGACATGTGTAGTGTAAGTGGTGGATGGGAATTCGACCGTCTGAGTGATGATCTGAACCTCTTGGCGAATCGCTTTAATGTGGGGAGCCGTCATTGTGAGACAGAGGCGTTTGAGCGACAAAAGTGAGGGTATTCACAGACATGAAAGTGCAAAAGGAAACGCCTCAAAGTCTTGGGGGGGCCATGACGCCTTTTTGAGAAACGTGTTTAGCCGCAAAGTCCCGTCCCATCCTGTCTCACAAAGAGGCAACCATCTCGTAAGAGCTCCGCCTGCTGAAGCTCTTTGGTTCCACGGTCTTGATTGTGCCTGTCTTTCACAGCCCTGCTAGATAGAAACCAACGGCCCCCAATCTTTGCTGTACCAGAACTGGAAATTCCAAAGCTCCGTATGAGCTGACTGGTTGGTCGAGAGCGGGTCTAATGTAACTGTATCTGGATGTGATTTAGGTTACAAAGGTCAGTTGGTTGGAGTTGGCCAATAGCAAGAGAACTCTGTTGGGTGAGGGGGTGTGGTGATGCAGGCTGGGCTAGGCTGCCATAGCTGATCAAAGATGACTGCATCGATTTTGACTTTTTGCGTTGTTTTTCTGGTATCGTGATGATATGCGTGGTTCGCAATCGTCGAGCTGGCAAGTTATAACCTTACAAGAGACTGGCGTGACATCTGAGGTTTGTGTGTACTGGTTGAAGACTCACCGGATCTCCCCAACACTGTGACCTTATAAAGCATTCTTCAGAGCCAATATGGATCTTCTGCTTCTATGCTACCTTAATAGTGACTTACGAAAGTAACTCGATATGCACCTCGCTCGCAGTCCTTTCCGTACTGGCAACTATATCTGCTGTAACTATTACCACCTAAGCAGAACCTATGCCGCAAGTATCCTTCTTAAAGTGGAAAAGAAGTGATAGTTCCTCATTCATCTGCTCATATAAAGATTTAACAGACATAAGCAAGCATCAAGTCGTCTAACACAATACGCGGCCATCACATGACGCATGCGCATAGTTGCAGGCCATCAGTTCACAGTTCAGAGTCCATACATTTTCCTTCGTTGTATTAAAAGAAACACCCAGAAGGGAAAATCATAGCAAAGTTCAGTAAAGGATCAGCGAGACCTGACTGGTATTTTATGACATGCTGAAAATGACAGATCTGAGCCGCACATCAAACCCCAAGCTGAACAGACTATGCTACCTCGTCTTGTGCGTGCAGTAAGCTGGGCTTACAAGGAGCACTCAAAACTTCTTCGATAAAGTGACGATAGTACGCATACATCCCGAGCAATGATACCTTTGCCAAAGATGCTCGTCGACAATGTCCACGTCCCAACCGTGCAGTCTCAGCTCAGCAGGCCACTCAATCTCCTTTTTCGTTTCGTTATAATACCGCTCCATCCGAATCTCGCGAAGATTAGGCATTTTGTTCTCAAGCACGAAACTATGTAACTCCTCGTTGTTACGTCGAAGTCGCGCCTCGTACCAAGTCGCGCCAAAGTAGCGATCGTCCCAGTGGAGGTAGAGCGTTTCGATCGAGTCAGGCAAAGCTTCGCTATAACGCAACGCTGGTGGATCGCCTTCCCTTGCACTATCGCCCTGCTTGCCGATAAGTTGACCCTTGGCGATTTTGAGATGTCGCAGGGAGTTAAGTTCTCGAAGTGATCCCAGCCTTCCTTGGGCCGGGTAGTGGTCGTCGTCGTAATCGACAGTGAGGAGATCAAACTCTTCAAGGCCTCGTCCGTATTGTCGAAGGACATCTCCGACCTCACTCAACTCGAAGTACCAATTGTCATAGTCTCCATCGCGTTCCCTACTCCAACCGGCTAATTCGATTGACAACCCTTTCAACTTCTGGCAGCGGGTTAATATGATCTTAAGGCCTGTGGCGTCGAGTATGGTCTCCGTAAGATCCAGGTACTCTAGGTTGCAGCGTCGTGTAGGCCACTTCAGGTTGGTTATTTCTTTACCGAACCAGTCGATACCCAGGGTGCGCAGTATCTTGAGTGTTGGATGAAGGAGGATGGGTTCAATCACCCAAGCGGGTGTATTGCCGTCACTGCAGCTCCCCGTCCTGATTCGTGCCTCTGTCAGGTGCGGAAAGCCGTAGTTTGCAAATATGTCTTTCTGGATGTTCTGCAATTTATGATTGTCGCCGTCGTTACCTTCATCGTCCTCATAATATCCTTCCTCTCCATTATCAAAGCCCTCATGGTTGCCGTCAGTATCATGGGTCAACGAAAGTTCACCCTCTAACCCCAGACTTCCACTTAGCATCCAGGGCAAAGGACTTCTTGCGTCATGGATTGTGCAGTCAACAAAGTGAACCTGAGGCATATAAGCTACAACGAGGGCAGCGAAGCCACAGGTAGAAAGAGATTCTCTCAGACGGCTCGTCAATGCTGGGGGAAGATCCAAATTTCTCAAGGCTGTGAGAATAGCCTTTTTGGTGCCGCCCTCCCCTAGTGTTTGGTCCATCTCCCACTCATGTTTAACATCGTCGTCGAAAGAGGCAACGCGAACTTGCTTCCCAAACTGCGGATTCTCTACCATCATTCGCAAGATCTGGGCTTGAGCGACCTCTTCTTCTCCACGTCCCTCCATGAGAAGGGTTCGGTATAACAGAGGTTGTGCGATGCGTCGGAATTGGCGACAGACGAGGCAAAGCTCACGAAGCACAGCTGGACCGTGATGCTCCAACTGAACCCCGTACATTCGCCAGTCCTTCAGAGGCATGTAGTCCTCGAACTCGGCAAAAACTTGATACCATATTTCAGCAGGTAAGGCCGCCATGGTGAACTTGTTTGCGAGAAAGAGTGATAAGTTGTCAGATAAAGGTTTCGAGACGAGTGTGCATGCAACTATCTCTGGATGCTAAGCGTAAATCTAGGCTGCAGGCTCACTTATGACCCTTGGAAGCAGGCCAACCCTTGTAAAATAGAATCACTAGGCGGCGCCTGATAGAGAGACGCTGAACAGACTGAGAGTTATGAGCATAGTGCCACAGGACACAAGCGAAATAGTTACCTGGACTCATAATCTAGCCTCCTGTGTTTGGCATAGAACATCACCACGTATAGCTGCCTGTACCAAAGACAATTGCTCTAGGCCGAATCGATGTCAAAACTCATTTGTGTCAGAAATAGCATTAATAGTTTTTGAGCAAAAGACCAGTCCCTCGCCTAACAGCTAAGGGCACCCTATATAGTACAATAATAGTATAGTGTAAGTCGCGGAAAATAATCATAAGCAATAGCTTTAAAAGCAACTTCGACCGTCGTATCATTGCTATACTCTCACCTTTTGCTTCCCCCTCTGCCCTGGCATGATACGTGTGTTAACTGCATGCCGCATCTTGTTGCCCTGTAACCCTTTAGTCCCCGAGCTCCTGACCGGAACAAGGCGGTCATAAACATCCTTGGGCATCAGCCTAAGCCAATCTAATTCATAAGCAAGAAGAACGATCTTGACATTGACCTGTGATCTCGTCTCACATATCTCGCTAAGCATCTGGCTTAATTGAGGAACCAAGTTGAGCTCGTTAGGCTCTTTCGCACATGAGTTAACTGTGGCGAGGTCTATAACGACATAGACCTGCCCTGTCAAGTCCTGCACAACTAATTTGAAAAGATCAAGCCACTCTTTCAGGCTATTTGCGCTCTGCAGCTGCGAGGATCTCAACGACATCTCCTTTTCTGTCGTGACGGTTCCCTCAAGTTGCAGTGCCTGGCAAGTCAGATACCTCATCAACTCTGTCGTGTCAAGCATAGCATTAGGTCTTGCTTTATGCGCACTGCTCAATGACCATAGGATTGGTATAGTTGACATTATGACAGCCTGTATCACATTCACGGCAAAATCCTGTATGGCCCACCGCGTTGAGAAACTGCCTCGGACAATTATCAGGGAAGAGTGCTGACAGAACGACCATTTTGCGAGTTTCGGGGACAGCCAGAACTCGTTTGTCGACCTTGTTGATCCTCTACCGGAAGCCCTTCGATTACGGAGAAACAAGTGGTGTTTGTACAGCCGATCGGGGTCTTCGAAAGTTTGAGAGAAGGTAGCCAAGGATTGCGACAACTGTAGGGCTGAGAGCTCCTGGTTCGTATCCAGTCGAGCACTGGTTTGCATTGAATGAACATCTTCGTTAATGTTAGCAGAAACAGGCAATATCAACCACAGCAGCACGTACTCTCGATCTTGGTTAAGAAGTCATTAATCGTCAAACCCGAAGCTTCCAGCCACTGCAAGATTAGGTCGAGCTTCCTTCCATGATCTCGACTTGATGTTTCCAATCTTGAAATAGCACAATTGAGACCATCCATCTGGGCTTTTCTAGCACTCTCGATCTTCTGCAAAATCAATATGATATCGTTGAGTTTCGTCGATTGAGTGTCATGCATGACCCGCAGCTCAGTCTGGGAGCCTACGGTCGCAAGCTCATTGATATTGTTTGTACAAGTTGTGATTCTTTCCAAGAGGTCACCATAGCCTAACTCGTGTGGTCTAGTGAGGCTATGGTAGATATGCCGGAACTTTGACTCGTTGCACCATGAGTGGGCGATGAGAAGGAACTCCATGATGCAAGAGTAAAGGCCCTCGATTGCCAGTTCCATCCTCTTGGTAGGATACAATGTAGATAGATGCTGAATACGTGGCAGTCGCTGACCAACCTCGTAAAGAGATTTGGATAATAACCTGACTGTCTCGCCATGATTGACTACACTCTAGTACGAAGAAGTGAGATTCAGGAGTTCGGCTCTGTAAGTTTGATGAACTCACTATGAAAAGAAGCTTCATGAGTCCCCATGCCAAAGAGACGTACTCTGGATGATGCTGGACGAATACATCGAGCACCTTACCGTAGTGGCAGATTGACTCAGATGCTCTCTGAAGCCACTTTCGTGTCTTGGAGGCTTCGCTTTTCGCCTCATATTTGGCGAATGCATCGGCAACGGCCTTTTCAACATCATGCAATGAGGAGTTCTTCTCTAAGATGGCCTTTTCATCTCTATTTAGAGAACTACTCTGTTCCAGATGTTTTTTGACCGAGTTGAAGGCCTCTTGAGCAATGTCTGTTTTATCTGCAAGAGTAAGCTGTAGCCGGCAGTGCTGTTTCTTGATGAGCTCTTACCCTGGCCATCTCCTTGGTACCAAGACTGAAATTCTTTGTTGAATGACATTGGGATAGGAAGTTTGGAAATTTATTTTGGCATAGAAGCTTGTCGAGAGGATCTCCCCAACTCAACAAGTGGGTAGTTGACGCCTGAGGAGGAGAAGAGTAAGCAGGCTGAGCTCTTATGCGGCACGAGGCATAATCAAGGTTGCAAATGGTTGCCTCCAAATGCTCTATGCAGCTGATCCTTGCATTCTTAGCTTGAAATATTGGTCACATATAGGCAATCAAACACAGCTAAATAACCAGTTGTCGGCACTACAAATAGATGCCCTGATATGAGATATATGCCAGAAAAGAATATTTCGACAATTTAGATGAGTATCTAGATCCATTTTATAACTGATGGAAGATTGAAAATGCCTTGCACCTCCTGCTTCTGCTCTTAATAGTCAGCACGAGGTATCATATTTGACCAATGGCTGTGTGAGTTGTCATGCAGATATATGCATGAACCCTTGTCCGGCGCTTGCTTGCGGCTGAGTTCCCCAGCCCGATTTCCTATCTCCTCCTCGCTTCTACAACTCCTCAATTCACGAGATAAGCAGCAGGCACTCAGCAAGAGGCCAAGTGACAGAAGCCATGGATTCGCCGACTAGAAGCCCGTCGCCAGGTCCAAAGAACAAGAAGGATAAGGAGGATGATATCCACGATATCGATGAAAAAGAGATCCATGAACAGCTGGGTCGATTCCTAAGATCAAGAGAGGGGCTTGTATCATTTTCAAGGCCCTCCTCGTTGGCCATACCTCGAAGACCACGACCTGTTCCACCAAGCCAGTCTCGAACAAGATCATCTGCATCGAAGCCTCCAAAAGGACGTTTACCTGCGCCAAATCGCCGGAGGGACCTGCGATCCAGGAGTCGTAGCCGCAGTCGAAGTCGAAGTCGAAGCCCACGCCCTCCCCCAAGAGCTCAAACAATGGTCCCTCCACCTATGCCAATGGCAGCCGTGGCGCCTACGCCTGCGCCTGCTCCGAACCAGTTCAACAATGCAATGGTTGATCTAAATGGTGCCATGCCTCAGTATGGACGAGGGCAATATCCAGGGTCTGGTCCGCATGTTCTTCCACCAGGGTATAGCCAGCCACCTCCGCCACCTATACCTACGCCAGCTCAAACACACTATACTATTTCTCAAGATGAGATAGGAACAAACAGCAGAGACAAGTTCGCAGCAATAGACAATGGCCCTCCTAGACATCTAGTGCCTCCTCCTGGAGGTATGGGACGGGGTGCACCACTACCACAACAAATTCCTCCACCTTTGCCTCCCGGTTCAAGGTACCCTCAGTCGACGAGAGGTTATCGAATTCCAACTATCAACAAAATTACAAAGGATCCTATAGATGACCCAAATAAATCGCCAGATCCAACCACTATGCCTCGTACATCTAGTCCATCTGATCCTTCTGCTTACACCCCGACATCCAGCCAACATCAGTCCAACCACGAAGTCGAAAAGGCGAGCGAGACACGCACAGCTTCCGGGATAAATCTCTACGAAACCGAAGAGTTATCGAGAAGATATGAAGGAGAGAAGACTCCAGACCAGGCTCTGGTAGATGCCAATTACTTGCAGACCCTGATGGAGCGCGTGAGGGAGCTTGAGGAAGAGAACGCGAAGCTGCGCGAAGATACAGAAAGCGTCTCGACCGCTAACACCGACTTGCCCGTCAAGGTCCAGACATTCCATTGCCTTGAAAGAGACTCATCGGATTATGACAGTGACGATGGAAAAATTAGATCTGTCTATCTTTCTCCTCCAGACTGGGAGATTTTCGGCGACGAGGTAGATCTGAAAGGAAGATTTCCCATTGCAAATCCTGAGGATTATGCCGAGGACCATGGTGCCGCACTCATTCTTTTCCAATATTATTCTGTTGAGCATCAGTACGACTCGGTGATGGCAGCCCGGAGAGCAAAGCAGCCACTCCCCGACCCAGAGCCGGCGACTCAGGACGTGGTGCTAGCGTCAGAAGAGATGGTGGAAGCAGTTGAGGCATTGTTCGACCAATTTCCCTCTTTCAGTGACGATTTTCCTCACGTCGACGAGATGGAAAGCTTGAAAGACCCTCATTTATGGTGGTATCATTGTCGAACAACCTTCAGAATCCAGGACCTGCCAGACAGGCAGGCACAGCTGATCGCAGTACTAATTGACTGGATTGAGAGCAACTTTTCGCCTCTGTACGACCAGATTGATGACCAGTTTAGCCGGGGAAAAGTCTCTACCGAATCTATAGAGTTTCTCATACGGCCAGGAGACACCTTGGTATCGAGAAAAGACGAGACTTACAATGGTGGTATCGCGACAACGCGACCGACTCCTCAGGCCCCAGAGGAGAAAAAGGCCGATGGATCAGACAAAACCCAAGAGAGGCCCCGTGGGCAATCATGGGCCGTCAAAACTCGTTCCTATGGCTATGCTGGGCACTTCTTCAAGGTCGAAAAGGATCTCACCATTGAATTTCCGCGCAACCACAGAGGGGAGGAAATCGATATCTTGGATTTGAACGTAGTGCCGTTATCATATGCAAGACCGGAAGTAAAAGAAAGGTTGCTCCAGCGAGGCAAGAGGTTTTGGAAGCTGCGTAACAAGCAACTCATCTCTTACGAAGGCAACCCTTCAGACAGGATCCAGATGGTTAGTACTCTTTTCCGGGGATAATGGTCACTAAAGACTAGCAGGGACAAAGGTTCATGATAGACTTTGAGACTTACAAGGAGCTCCATCCGACGAGCAGATACATGACGCAACCAGGCCGCGTCTCAGGCCGGAAGACCAAGCTGCCCAAAGACGGTAGTGAGCCACAGGAGCCCGATATCTATCTTTTCCCAAACATGATTCCAGGTTTTGACTTACGACGCAAGAAATGGGGTGAGTGGTTAAATGTATGCCATCAGGACACTCCAGAATACTGTATTGACTTGCGACTAGTCGACCTTGAGGTAGATCGAATTCAGGAAGTGACTTGGAACGACAAGACCTTTAAAAGCCTTGTGGCTGATGAAGACATGAAGGAGCTTGTTCTGGCTCTAGTGACTAACCAATTAGACGCCGAGAAGAACACAGATCTCATAAAGAGCAAGGGAAGTGGTCTTATCATGCTTTTGCACGGTTCACCAGGAACTGGCAAGACTTTCACAGCGGAATCTGTGGCCGAAATTGCAAAGAAGCCTTTATACCCGGTCACTTGTGGCGATATTGGTACCGAGCCTGCGGAGGTGGAAAAGTATCTTGAGTCCGTCTTTCATCTGGGCAAGATCTGGGACTGCGTGGTGCTTCTAGATGAAGCTGAAGTTTTTCTCGAGCAGCGTACGCTGCAAGATCTGAAGCGAAATGCTCTGGTATCGGTGTTTCTTCGCGCTCTTGAATACTACGAGGGTATTCTCATCTTGACGACAAACCGCGTGGGCACATTTGACGAGGCCTTCAAGTCACGTATTCAGTTGGCACTACGCTACGAGAAGCTGAAGGACTATCAGCGGAAGCAAATTTGGAAGAATTTCCTTGATAGGCTGAAAAGCCTGGGAGAGGATGAGAGCATCGACTTTGACGATATTGAGTTATACTTGGACAAGTTGGCTCAGTATCCGATGAATGGACGGCAAATCCGTAACTCAATTACAACAGGACGGCAGCTGGCGAAGTACAAGCAAAAGAGGATGACGTTCGTGCACTTGCAGAGAGCAATCGATGTTGCAGATAAATTTGATAGGTACTTGGCTGATGTTCACGAGGGAGATATGGAAGAATACAGTGGGAGGAACGAGAATGGAAGGTATTCGCCTGAGTACCTTGCAAGAATAGATGGGACTCGCTGATTTGATGAATGGCGAGGTTTGGATGACAAGAATTGGATGCTGAGGATCGTATTTATAGGGCTATTTATGATGTGATATCAATCAGTGGACGGATCGGTTGTGATAGGATCGTGGAAGAAATTGTTCGTCATGAAAACCATTATTGACGATAAGTATATACAAACAATAATACGCATTATCTGCCCATTTCGCAAATACCACCACTAAACTGGGTACTAGCCTATGCACTCAGACCATCAGACTCGGGTGGTCCCTTGTACACATGTCGAGCGTGCACAATGTACCAAACCGCCGCTATCGTCATGAACCCAAAGAACACGACCACAGCGTAGTTCATGGTGACTGGTGTTACGGGAATCGCAGGCGGCATGGAGAACAAGATCAACTCGAAACAGATCCACGCCAATGCAATAACGTTGATGACCCAACCAAATTGCTTTCCAAAAGTCCAAGGAGCTGTGTTGACGCCAGCTCGACGAGTCAGCATAGATAGAAGAATGGGTATGCCGTAAGAGGTGGCGAGACCAATAACGCCCACGGACACGAAGGCGTTGAATGCAGAGCTTGACCCGAGGTAGATGAGAGCGAGAAGCATCTCAATGACGGTGGTGAGAACAAGAGCCATGATGGGTGTGCCGTGGCGTTTGCTGACTTTGGACCATACTCTGGAGAGAGGAATTGCGTCGTCTCGCGCGAAGGCCCAAGTGGTTCTCGAAGCAGCGACTGTAATGGAGATGGAGCAGAAGAGGGTGACGATGAGGACCAGGGCTGTGAGGGCGATGCCTCCTGCTTGGGTACCCATCACTCGGTAGAAGATCAATGGTAGAACTTGGCCCAGTGGTGCTTCCAAGAGGTCTGCTAAGGCGGGTAGAGTCGCGCAGATGGGGATGATCTGAGCATTGGTTAGCTGACTTGAATGTGGTAATTACAGTATTGCTAATGACTTACAAAGAACAGGCCAGCGATACAGCCAACAGGTACACAGAGTGCAAGGGCCCTCGGGAGCTTGATAGTAGCGTCTCCGCATTCCTCGGCCATTGATGTGATCATGCCAAGGGCAGAGAACCTGACTCAAGTAAGTATGTAAGTACACCAATTTTGTAAACGAGTACTTACGTATAAGCCGGAGGTAAAGCTCCAATCCAGAAACTAAAGTTTCCCCATCCTGACAGAGTGGAATCGTAGTGCCCCTAGGCTTGTCAGTTGTCACATTGCTCATGGGTGGCTGTCTGACTTACAAGCGTGTAACTTGCCGAATGCCTCCCTTCTTTCGCTTCACTTGAGAGACAAACACACACGATGAAGATCGTGATGGCCGTGAAAGCAGCACAGAAAGTATCCACGGTCGGCAGAAACTTGTTCCCGAATGCGACAATGAAGAAAGTGACCACACAAAGTCCGTAGAAGATCAACACAAGCTTCCACGGCTGCCAGTCATACTCAGGGAAGAAGATGCTGACGCCACCAGCCAGCAGCGAAGCGAAGCCAAAGTTGACGGATAGCGTGATGGTCCAGTTGCCAACAAGCCACGCCCATCCTGTTATAAACGAAAGCAAAGTTCTGTACTTTGGTGAGGCGATCTGGAAAGACCAGTAATATGGACCTGCGGACGTGGGCCATCGAGCAGCGAGTTCACCGAGAGAGATGGCGATGCATTCATCGAGGACACAGACGATAATCCAGCCGAGGAACATGGCCAGTTGACCACCGCCGTAGATTGAGTTGAGGATTGGCGCACCGAAACCATAAGGGATCTATCGCTGTTCAGCCAATGATACTTGATGTGATAAAGGGAGATAACTCACCGCGGCGATTGCTAGAGATTGGAAAAGCAGCGTGAACATGGAACGGTTGCGTCGGAGCTCAGGCTTGTAGCCCAGAGCAGTGAGGTCGGCGGCATCATTACCGGGCGCATGCTCAAGGTGTTTAGCCTGCTCGGCGTTTTCGTGATCGCTTCCTTTCTCTGAAGATGGATTCATATTGGAAAGCAAACGATGGCAATTAGATTGCAATAGAGGGCAGGAATCAGTTCTTGAGTTGATAGTGACACAAAACACGCGGCGGCAGCATTGTATATAAACAGTTCTTATCAATTAACCTTTCCCGACGCCTCCTTCAGACAGTGGCACCTGGTTACGTAGAGTAACCAACCTCGATATCACGAGCTCCATCATGTCACAGCTCAAACGCCCCCCTGCTTCCCCAGATTCTGGTCGGGACATTTTTGCCCAGAAGGTCTTAGTCCGAGGAGCTATCGTGAGGAGGTTTACCCCGCGCCAAGTCTTTGAACCAATCTTTTGGGTTGATGATGCTGACAAGGATAAGGAGACGGTAACTCAACCCTGATGCGGAAAGGTTGGGGCTAAAGATAGGCCAAGGTTATTGGTGGGATGGGGGTGGCACGTCTATTTGTTTGACATGGTGATGAAGCATGGGAGATAAGGATCCACGCTAATCATGCTGTTACTGCAGTGTAACATTCTCAAGGATGAGCCGGGAAACAACTTGGGTTACTTCCCATGCCAAGACGGGAAGTTTGATAGACCACCTCGGACATGTTGAGGGCCCCTGACCCGAGATCACGGTCTATTGGAAAACATTCAAGCCGACATAGAACAAACGACTTCTTTATGAAATACGGGTATCATCTAAACAAACAACGCATCAAATCGGTTCCCATACCGGCTAACCAAAGACAGTCTCATACTTCAAGTCAGCCATGACATCAAGCCAATGAACCGACCCTGGAACAGTCTCACTATCGTAGTACGACCAGACAGCCTGTAGTAACTCCCGCAACACGACAATTGGTCCTGCGGCTGGACCCTGGCCAAACCCTTTCAGCCTGTCGACAATAAACTCGCGGGCAACGAGCACGTCCGTAAAATGCTGCTGCCCAAGGTCGTCACTGGTCAGCCCATAGTCTTCCCCTTCTCTGTGCGGTGCGTCATGCTCGCTGGCGTCCAATATTTCTAGTTTTGGGGCGCTTTCCTCTCTGCACACCGTCTTACATCGCAGCCCAGAGCCTACGCCCAGACACAACAGGGGCTGTAGACATCGGATCGACGTCGCGGGGATAGTCGAGAGGATTCCGGTTATGTGAAGAGCAAGTGAAGTAGGCCACGTCAACTTTGTCATATTTCCATCAATCTTATCCGGCAGCCGTCTCGAAACAAGGTCTGGAAATGTTTGATATAGTTGCAGAAGTGAACAGAGGCGAAAGACCTCGGCAGCGTGGTGCAGGTCCAGATTTATTTGGCCTTTGTTGGTATAAATATCTTCCGCATCGCTGATGAGTTTGGGGACTTGGACGGATAGAAGTGTTTCTTCGAGCGTTTGAGCTTCGTTGATGTCGATCATGGTCTGCCACATCATCTCGTAGGTCGGTGCGATGCAATTTCGCCATGTATCACGAGATCTGCGACACAGGGACATGGACTTTCCGAAGAGAGCAATTATCTTGGGCGGAACACCTGTCCAAGGATGTAAGACAAAGTCGTATTGCGGATACGCAGCCGGTGTCCATTCCGTAAGGGTGCTGATGTCGTCTGTGGCGCTGGTGACAATGCTTCGAACAGATTCTTCGTAGATCAGGCATTCTTTGAAGAAGAATACTAGGTTTTGATCTTGTTTGGAGAGGTGCTCTGAACGCATCTCCAGCAGCGCCAATATCACGCGGACGTGCCGCAGATATTGCAGTCCAAGCTGTTTATGGTCCATCCAACATAGCGACGAACTGAGACAGAACAGAGATATGATCAGTGCATTGGGAACCGTATTGACCGTGTTTGGCGACTCGAAGAGCTTTCTAAGCTCGTAAATGATTGCTTCGGTTGCGATCTGTGGTGCTGATGCGGCAATCTCTTGGATCTGAGGCTGGCGTCGTGTGAGAGAAGCAGCTGCCATACTTTGAAGAGAATAAAACAGGGGTCGCGATGAGCTCCAGAGTGAAGATCCAAGTCGGCGGAATGGATTTAAAGGTGAGTCGTACGCTGCCCATGAGCCGCACACAGATTTGAACCAGAGCTCAATAAGAAACGTTGACGGTTCGGAGATGGCTTGCGTTGGGGTTCCCGTGGGTATATAGCGTGATGAGCTTCGCCTGCAATTAGAATTCCTCTGTTCCTTGGAATCTTCGTGGATTTTCGGGGTTGAGCCTTGTGGGTACAGTATCAGAGGCATCTCGCTCGAAGGCGCCAGGTCCTCCTCGACGTCAAGCGTGATTAGCTCTGGGCGCCGTTGAGGATTCTCGTCGAGTCGCTGATCACACTTGTTGAAGATTGCATCGACGGCGCATCCATCGTCACCAACCTCTTGACACGCAAGAGCTGTGTTATGATGTTCGAGTGGGGTACCGGTAGGGGGTGGTTGTGTATGACGGAGGCTGGGTTGATGTGGCGTGCTGGAGGATTGTATGTCGGCTTTGGGGATAGTTGTCCTAGTAGAAGAGCCACGGCGTTCTTGAACAGATACAGATGCAGCAGAAATGAGTTGATTGAAATCAGGAGGGTCAGTGGCCTTGCTTGAACCACGACGCTCATACTTGGTGGACCACTTGAGTGTCTGTTGATATCCCGGACAAGTAATCTTTCTATCCAAGCAATTATGACAGCCCGGCTTGGACTCGTCGCACTTGAGCTACGTAGAGAAAGTGTCAGTCAAGACGGAGTAGTTGAGCAGGATCCACGCACCCGTCGACTCTTACATGCGCGACATCCGGAGCGGGACTTGTTTTGTCCTTTCATCTCGGCTGGTGTTTAAGCATGAAGAACAGTTTAGATGAACGCTGCACGTCTGAACGAGACATGTTCCTGACGCTTGTGCGTACAGTACTGTAGTAATTGAAAGAGGAGCTGCCAGCCGATAAGACGATGGCTAAGTCGGCATCCTGGTTCCCCAGATCTCCACGTCTCAAAACCTGGGGCATGTGCCGAGAACCAATAGGAGAGGGAGGGAGATGGTCTCCGAGGCCGATCGGCCATGGACGTGGGTGGGATCCAGGAAAACGAAGCTATGCCCGAATAAGATAAAAAGTCCCTCCTCCTATCTCTGGGATGCGGGGTTCTATCCTTTGCTGATATCGAACGCCTTGATTATTGATGATGATCATGAGTACCGTACCATGAGATTCGATAAGAGAATGGGCGTTGGTCTGTTGTTATGTCCAGGTTGCCCAATTGCAGCGTATCGAGCTACCCTGAATGGTAAAGATACCCTTTCCCCTCATCAATGTCATGGTTTTCAAGGTTGTTATCATGACTGTAAAGCTGATCGGGCTTATCTTGGCCGTAACCAACGAGTGACAGGGCGAACAAAGGAGCTTTTCATGGTAATTATATTTCCAGTTGCAATCTACAGTACATTTACGTCCGCTACATTCAGGTGTCAATACATGGAGTTTTGGAGGTGGTGTTAGTTTACGCCACAAATATCCACATCTTTCACTAACTAAGAGCAGTGATTAACTATTTCAAAGAGCCAGAATTTTAGCTGTTTTGTAAAGGAGAAATATACATTATACTCAGATGACCGGTCCGTATGCTCCAGCCTGCCCATGGCCTCCCAGATCTTGTATCAAACATGCAACCCACCAAACATATGAGATTATGTTGCAAATAAAGACAGCAGTGAATCGACCACCATCATCAGTGTGTACCCCGGCCGCCAACATCGTCACCGTCCTTTTCATTGTTTCCCTTCACAACTTCACGAGTCTTACCCCATTTGAAGTCATCCGAGTGAAAGAGGGAGTATACCAGAACAATAATATTCACGAACGGTGAAGTAAAGATGTGCATAAAATATCCCACAAAGTACTGGGCGCGCTCGAGGTTGTTGCGTGGCAGCCAGAAGCCAATGCAAAAGGAGTAAAGCTGTTCAGTCTCGGTCAGCCAAGCTTTCTTAGCACACCAGATCTATCTTAGATCGCTGCAAGGGGGCAATGTGACTTACGTAGCGGAAGAATAGAACACATATAAGACCCAAAAAGACGGGGTCTTGCATCACTTCCCTGCCGCGCTTGACAAAGACTATGATGAGCTCGACAAACGCGGCCATGATGAAGGGCGTGATAGCCCAGGTTATGACAGCGATGAGACTCTGGAGTCTTTCAATGAGGATGATGCCAGGACGGAAAATCATGACAAACTCGTTGGAGATGCTACCTAGCGCCCAACGCTTGCGCTGCGAGAGAAAAACCTTCCAGTTCTGGGGCACAATCGTCATGGCCTTGGCGCGGAGAGCTTGCGCAGTTTGCTTGCCGGGGAAGAGACTAAAGATGATAGAAGCATGAATGCTATCCTCGGAGTAGTTACCCATGATGTGCTGTGTCATGATGTCGTTTGGTTTGGGACAGTATCCAAAACGCTCGCGGAGGACAGCATCGCCAAAGGTGGCTTCATCAACTCGGATAAGCTGACAACATCCCGGCAGACAGTTGACCTTTCCTGTGATGCGCGACTGGAACATGCGACGAAGGCCTTGAGTCTGGGAATACTCAACAGACTGATACAACGACCAGTAGCCCCAGTTATGCCCGTCAAAGTCGACGCAAACATGGCCGCAAACGCCAACCAGTTCAGGATTCTTGCGAATCTCTTTGATCATCTCCCAGATGCAGTTCTCTTCAAATACGGTATCAGCGTCCATACCGCAAAGGTACGTTACATCATCAAGGCCAGCATTGATGAAGTTGTTGCCAATGTACTCGAAGAGATCGTTGTTGAACATGGTGACGATGTTTTCTGAACGTTGCTTGAAGTGGTACAGCAGCGATCGTGCAAAGCAGAGACTGTCGCGTTTGCCCTGGTTGTAGCGTTTGCCGACAAAGACATACGGAATACCCTTGTAGAAGCCTGCTTGTGTCTTAACTGGCATGAAGAGCCCATCGCGGGCACGGTAACCGTTTTCGAAGTTTCGACTCGGGCCTGGCTCGAGAATATCCTGGAGGAGATAATCCTGCGTGGTCTTTTCCATACCAGGACCTCGCACGTTGCCGTCAACAACGATAAAGATAACTCGAGGATGGCTGTCTATGTTCTTTTGTGCAATCAGAGAATCGAGAGATCGAGTTAATTCTTCGTACGTCTCGTTGTAGCAGGGCAGAAGCAGAACCATCTTTTCTGGCTCAGTGGGGATGTTCTCCTTGGGTCGCCACCAGAAGCACAGGACGTGTGTACAGAACCAGTGTAGTATGATGCAGATGCACATGAAAGATTGAAGCACGGTGTTTGAGCTGAGAAGAACTAGGAAGAAGTAATACACTTGGTAGTACTTCCATCCGACGTAGATGAGTGCACCGTTGATCGAGGCGAGACCGATGATGAGACTCCATTTTTGGAGCATGAGCATGCTCTTGGACATCTTTTTGAGCTCTTCATCAGAGTCCCAGCGTAATTTGGCTTCTTCTTGTAAAATCGATGAAGTGAAAGAGAGGTTTGATTCGTTGCCGTTGTTTGTGAGCCAAGAAACGTTTGTCATGCCCGACATGGGAGTCTGAGCCCCTGCGTGAAAGTCTCCGTTGATGCCTCGTATCAATGACTAGAGGCTGTTAGAGGGACCTAATGCTCTTTTGATCGATGTATGACTTACAGAGTCACGGGAAGTTGTTCCGCCAGGCCTAAGCTGTTGTTGCGATACCTGGCCATGGGAACTTGAGGGCCCAGATCCATCGTTCGGAGGTACGGGCATCTTGCCTTCCTGGATCGTCATCATATTTCCTTTATCAGTCGAGGAGGAAGATGCTCGGTTCGAGTTTGGAAGCATGAGACTAGTCATCTCAACTCTCGAGGTTGTAGTAGCGATCGAGTAGCAAGGGTTGATTGAGAACTAGAATTTGGAGGCATTAGCACCCGAGTAATAATTCATAATTCTAAGTATACCTACTATGGAAGTTAAAGCTGGAGGCGAGTTATTTGCAACTCGAAGATGTACAGAGAAAATCCGATAGTAGTAGCGAGTGACAAGAGCGAGTGACAAGGCCTATGACCAACGTGCAAGGAAGGAAGAAGGAAGTATTCCTTCTTTGCACCAATGTAAATATGATAGAAAAGCGAGTGATGACTATCGACTGGTCTGAGGTCTAAGAGAAGATAAGCAAATCCGGGGGATATTGAAGCTATAGCAAGATCTGCTGCGAGCAACCATCAGGACAAGGACATAGTCACCAACAACAATGCCGCAACAATCAGGCCTCATCACACTATTCCAGTCAGGTGCGCCTCTCCACACCAACCGTAAATGCCTGTGTTTTCACGAGTCCTAGCACCATAGCACAACAGCACAGCTATCGACCAGGCGAAGATACGAGTCGGGTGCGGACTCTCCGCTGACCGATGCTGCTACTATTCTTTTGCCACAAGAGGCAAATAGACATATTTACAAATCAAAAAATATATTCAGGAGCTGACTTGCATAAGCCTCCAGAAAAAGAGGCTTCTTGGCAGCCATATCTTGCCGTGGGTGAGTATCAAGATCAACGGCAAATACTAGTTCCGCGCATGGTCCATGACATTAACTCAGTTTACCTACCATTCTGAGCTATTTTTGAACTGTCTTGTGCAATAAGCCGTGAAGGCACGCAATTCTTTGGATAGAGCAGGGATCCTTGTGGGAAAATGCAGCCAAGACAGCGGGAAAGGACCTGAATGTTGGCTCTTGATGTATCGTGTTACCGCAAACCTCACCCGAACTTGGTCAGCGTCATATTCGTGGGCACTATAAGCTGGCTATTTCGGAATGGGGCCAGGAAAATCTCGATCTCAGAACTCACCGGCGGACCCTGCTATATTAAAATCTGGACATATCACAAGGCCTCACATGAAGTATTGACGCACTGATATGTCACAACAAGGAACTGGGCGTCTGTCAATAAGTTGTTCAAGTCTCTACAGTACAAGGCAGAGTGAATCTATCAAGCACGTTCACTAGTTTCATAACGGGCCATGAAACGGGTCAGGATAAGAAATCTAGGCACTCTTACTAATCTCCACGTGCATCTCTTCAAGTCCCATCTCCCACAAAGCTTTTAACACCGTAACCCAACAGCTTCCTCTGTATTTGCACTCTGAGAATAGCATCCCCTATCAAGAGCGCACAACAGCTCATCCAACACCAACCTTAAACTCAAGCCAGCGGCCCAACCCGACATGCAATGCCGGACCTGCAGTAGCCTGCACCGTCAGCAAAAGGCATACAAGAAACAAAATACCCCATGTAAGCCACACAAACTAGTTTGTTGGCAAGCTGCAAGATTAACGGAGACGATCTAAGCTATCCGATTGACTAGTTACCTACAAGCATATCCCTGGTTCGTGCTACCAGACTCCTTGTTTATACCAAGTAGGATCCCGAGATGTTGTGTAACACTCGGGATACGGAGCAGATCTGTCGCCGTAAATGCCAGCCCGGAACCCCCACGCCGAGAACGCCGAGATTTCTTGTCAGCTGGTCGGTAGTCTTTACTCTGTTTCCACACAGTGAAGCTTGCTTACTTCCTACATGCAATTTGAGTGAAATGAGTAGATCAGACCACGTCGCGTTTCTTGTGGTTATACAACTTGTAGTGTGAGAATCAGCCGCAGGAACTTTCTATTCTAAGGGAGTTTAGCTTACGTATACATATCAATGGTGTGAAACACGTGTCAGTAACACACAGCAAGAGTTTGAAAAAGGAATGGTATACAAGAAGATCTGTTGAAGGGTCTGAGGCTGCTGATACGAAGTTTGCCGGCTCTACCTGAACTACCACACCAGTGAATGCAGATTAATCATAGATATTAACTACCTAGAAACGTCCACAGAATGGACAGATTAATAATCCAAACAGGATACAAGAAGTTTCCAACAGGCCCGTCGTATTACCCATCTCCTCAAGCCTCTCCCGTCAGTGTGTCACCAAAATCATCCCACTCCTGGATAAACAACGCCTCAGTTGCACCCCCCGAAGCCTGCCTGGCAACCAGAACCACAGTGAGCAGTACTACTGCCGCTGTACACACGTCAGTCAATAGATCTGATGTTATGCTTCCGGGAGAAAACTTACCAGTACCCGTACTGGGAACAGCAGGTCTTAGATCCATAGTTGCTACAGGATGCTTTGACCTCGGGACCACAAAGACCGTTGGTGGTGTCGTGGATCTCTCCCTCGGGAGGCGTGCAAGACCCAAAGTCTGCGTCACAACCTGTTCCGCAGTAGCTGTCACTCGAGCCACTGAGATGGTATTAGCATCTGATGCAGTTCTTTGAGATCTTCCAGGGCGTTTTTTTTTTTTTTTTCGATGCTAGCTCAAGGCACGGAAATGAAAAGAATACGTACCAAAAGCCGTACCAGGAGCAGCAGCTTCCAAAGCGAGATCCTTGGCAGGTATAACCCGCATCGCCACCGCATCTCTGGTCGGGAGAGATGATGAGGCCACCCGTGGGAGTAACTGTGCTCGTAGACAACGACACGTTGGCGGGGTTGGTTGTCTGGGTAGGGGTAGCCGAAGTTGACGTGACGTCGCGGCCTCGGGAGACAGTTCGGTACCAGTTCTCCCGAGGATCACCAAGGCATTCTCCAACAGTGACAAGCCTATATCCGCGATCTTGAGCTGTGTCGATCATGTAGGAAGTCAGGTTGTGGACCGTCTGTTCATGAACATCATGCGCCAGCACAATGTACTGATTGTTGTCCGAGTCAGAGGAGATACCCGCTGAATACCTATCCTTTGAGTTCTGTATCAACTGGGGACTGTCATTTTCGTAGTCCTTGGTGTCGACGTTCTGGTCCACAACATGATACCCAAGCTCGGCCATTTCTTCGAGACAGCCGGATCCAGCGTTGCACTCCAGGTACGGTGGACGCATGTAGGTCGGAATCCACCCGAAGAGATTCCGAAAAGCCATCTCGTTGTAGATCATCTCAGATCTGCGGATGGTGCTGTTGACCTCGTTCAGGTTACGATGAGTCCAAGTGTGACTGGCAATGTGATGGCCTGCAGAGTACATGCGTCTCATCACGGCGGGCCATGGGTTGGACGAGTCGTCCATATGTCCCTTGGCCCTATTGTTTCCTGCTACAAAAAAGGTTACTCTGACGTCTCTTTCATCCAAGAGGTCCAAAAGATCGTTGGTCCATGTAAGCGGGCCATCGTCAAATGTAAGAGCAATCACACCGGGGGTCGTGCAAGTCGTGATTACGCTACCTGTGGCGATTCTGTAAGTATTATGATATGCATAAAATATTTCCCGGGCACCAAACTTACCGTAAGGGACATCGCCGAGTCGTGGTCGAGAAATGCCCTCCGTGCTGCTCCCGCGAGGCCCGAAGCTGGTCGGATGTCAGTTTTCCATGCGCTATACATTGCCCTTGGACCCTAGGGCAAGTCTTCTCTCCAGTCTTTCCGAGACCGGTACAGTACTCACAAAGTATCACACGAGTCGCTGTAGTCGAGTTGACAAGCAGAGCCACCGCAAAAGTCTCTAGTTGTTCCGCAGAAGCCACTCTCTGAGCAGCAGGATCCGGCATTGCACGAGCCAATCCCAAGACCACACTCTGCACGCTTTCTGAGTTTCGCATCTCTTAATGACAAGAGGTTGTCGGCTGCTAGGGCTGGTCCTGCCAAAGTAGTCCCTACACCTAGCAATAAGGAAGCAAGGGTGATGGGAAAGCTGGTCTTCATTACGAATGTTGGTACTGAGATTGGAACTGAAAACGATATAGTTGAAACGAAAAATGTAAATTGAATGAATGAAGACTGGGTAAGTATGTGAACGCGCGACAGATAGAGTGGTAAATATGGCCGTGAGCGGAGCCAGAGTTTATCTACATGGGGCAGTCATGACTGCAGCTCCTGGAACAGAGTGAGTTTAATTTCGGGAGAAATTGTATTGAGCGCCCAAGTTCTCTGCATAATTCCAATACGAGAACTCTTCAACTGGGTCGAATGTACTGGCCCGGTAGCCTAGATCTCCGTACCAGGCCATCTGATAGCAGATGATGATCCATATTAGGAGCAACGTCAGCCGTGCCCCAACAATGAACCAGCCATTATCAGGCGGGCCCCTGTCTTTGATTTATTTTATTCTCGGAGACCGATGCCATGTCTTTGTTTCCCTGATCTGTTGGTGAGTGCAACTTGCTCATTGAGGCCTCCTCTCAATTATCGACCACCAACAATCTCAATGGCATGTTTGTAATGAGTTGACTATTGAGCCTCGGAACAGTGCCCCGGATCTTGACAACTGTCAGGATAAACCGGGCATCAACGGTTTCCAGCATAGACACCAGGGCCGGATGCTATTCCAAGAGGCTTCCCAAAAGTGTGGTACAGCAGCAGGTATCCATTTTCTGGTATCTTTCAGTCGGTGTATCCGTGTTCTTCTTGGCGCATACACTCGTATTCATCCCATTTCTATTTCTCCTTGTGTACCGTTACACAAAGCCCAGAATGGGCCGCAAAGCCGGACGCCTCATTCGCAAACAAACAGGCACTTTCACACTTCCTTGCGGCGAGAGTAATGGCGTATCGTAGGAAATACGACAAATGGCACTGTTCGAAGCCAATCGGAAAGAAGATTCACACGTTCCGTCAGCTTGGTGTAACCATTCAAGTCGGCTGCAGCATTGCCGTGTAACTAACCCCTGGCGATGATAACCTTACAAGGTTGATGTTTCTTCCGTCTTCCGTTGCTGGGTTGATTCACAAGTTGCAGATCTGTTCCCGGGTGATCGTCCCAGGTGGTATCACAACTAACATTAAAACCGCCTCTCATATGCAATCGGCCTCAAAACGTTCTGACTGACCTGAGCGGACTACCCCACGGACGGCAGGGGAGCCGTTTCTGCATCGGGAACTGGTCCTTGACTGCCCGCAATCTCGATTTGAGGTCCTCATCGCTCCCTCATGAGTATCAGTCATAACTTGAACGAACAATTTTGCGGCCAATACTCAAGTTGGTGATCTTCTGTGAGTAACCAGGCTGATAGACAAGTTAAGATTGATTAGCTGGTGGCGCTGACAAGGGATCTTGCTCTGTCCTCACTTAGTAGCATATCTTTAGTAGAGCCAAGTGATTGAGCTTACACTGAAACTAGAAATATCCTCATCTTTCTGTACAACAGCTGATCTGAGCTAAGACGATAATCCAGGCACGTCAGCTGAAAGACCTGCCGTGCTTCCAGGCTAGTCGACTCCTGCATAGAATACAGGGGACTGACCAAGGCATTAGTGAGGCTATAATCGTTCTTGCGAATGCCCTTCGGTCGAAGTGGCCGGTGGCGATTGCTAGTTCGAGCATGCAAGTTTTTCGCCATCGGCGGCGTTGGAACGAAGACCCTGCGTGTCTAGATGCATTTCGTATGTTGACGCCAGTCAGGGGCATTTTCCTGCCGCTGACCAAGCTTCGTTTCGAGACCATGAAGTAACATGTAGAAGTGTTTGTTTTCTGAGGCCCGAAGCCGTTTCGTAAGGACGCTGGCGTGGAGGCCTACAAGGACAAAGGTTTCAATCCCTCGGCCGTGCTGTGATGCTAGGATTAGGCACGTATATACGAGCCTTGAGCCGCTCGTAGATGTATGTATACATATGCTGCTCTCGAGCCCCAATGATTTCCTAGAATCTTTCTTCACTGCAACTTATTCACTCGTTACTTGTCGATCGTTGCCATCATGGCCCAAATTCTTTCAGAGAGCCTCCTTGTTCAGGGGCTACCCTTCGTTAGTCACGAACCAGAGTCCAAGTCGTGGAACTTCTCTAGCAGAACATACTATGACATCACTCCTCCCAGTGAGATCTCAGAGGTTGAAGATTTAATCCAAAACGTCGTGGCAAAGCCCATCAACACGACTGCTGAGCCACTCGTTGCTATCATCGGGGTCGGCTATGTCGGCGAGCATCTCGTTGATGTCTTCTCGAAGAACCATGATGTGCTTGGATATGATGTATCGGAAGCCCGAACTCAGCAATTGGCGCAGAAGCAACCTGAGGGTAGTAGAGCGAGGTTCACGTGCAAGGCCTCCGACCTCGCAGAGGCAACTCACTTCCTCATCTCAGTGCCGACTCTACTGCTTGCTGACAAAACTATCGACTCATCATACCTTCGAAGTGCACTTTCTGTTGTCAGGCTCTATGGACGTCAGGGTGCAGTGGTTGTCGTGGAAAGTTCGGTGGCAGTAGGGATGACGCGAGCCCTTCTCGGACCTCTTGCTGAAGAGCGCGGTTTCTTCGCAGGCATGTCCCCGGAGCGTGTTGATCCGGGTCGTGTTGAGCCGCCAGCGCATTCCATACCAAAGGTTGTGTCCGGGCTAGATGACATCGTACCGGGGTCACTCGACGCTATCATGCGACTCTACTCGCAGAGCTTCGACCACGTCGTTCCTGTGTCCAAGCCAGAGGTTGCCGAGATGATGAAGCTGTATGAGAACTGCCAGCGCATGGTTTGCATTGCCTACGCAAACGAGATGGCGGATGCTTGTGGCGCACACGACATCGACCCGTATGAAGTTTGTCGAGCAGCTTCCACCAAGCCGTTTGGCTATCAGCCGTTCTCCCCAGGGCTAGGTGTCGGCGGGCATTGTATTCCAGTCAACCCATGGTATTTGCTTTCCAACAGCAAATTTCCCCTTCTTCAGGCAGCAGCTGAGAAGATGCATTCTCGTCCTTCTGAGATTGCGCGACGCGCAGTCACGCGTATCTGCGGTGAAAACAAAAGCAGCCAGCGGCCCCGAGTCCTCGTGGTTGGGATCGGTTTCAAGCGTGGACAGTCGCACCTTGCCAACTCACCTGGCCTAGAACTAGCCAAGAGTCTGATGTTGACGGACAAGGTTGACGTCTCTTGGGTAGATCCTTTGGTGTCGCAGGAGTCAGTGCCTCAGATTACTCGCCTGTCTGAAGCCGACTGGACAGTGGAAACGTTGGAACAGGGTTTTGACATGGTGATCGTTGCTTTCCGCCAAGACGGTCTCGATTTTGGCGTACTAGATCGCCTCCAGGGCGTGCTGATTGAGCGTTGGTGTTTCTAATGACAGAAGACAATTGGTTACATGTCGGCCTCTCACCAATCATTGACTCTTTCACCTAACGTTAGTGCATGTTTGCCTTTTTTTTTTTCCTTCTTTTTTTTTCTTGGTTTGAATTATACAGTTTTTTCTTGTTTTTTAACATTCTCTTCTATAAAGTCGAGTTTTGTAATACTGATCCGTCACTTGGGTAGTGACACATAGCAATCTGTAGGGTAACCTTGGACTGCGTTCGAATATGAAGCGAGGAAACGAGGATGTCAAACCTCAAAATAATAGATAGCATTCAGACGTGGAAGGGTCAGATAATTCTATTGAAAATATCTCATATTCATCTAGTTTATTAATAATCACCTGCTTCAAGGAGATAATCTCCCTTCGTGGTTTGGATTGCTGCCAGTTGCTGCCAGTGCTCGCCAACTGGCAAACAATCATTATCATATTTCCTTTTGCGCTCCATCTCCTCTGCAGCTATTGCATTGTTATAAACTCAAAGACTCATAACTTCCCCCTCTCTCACATCATTAACCATTACAACTACTATCTACCTCTTACTGTTCGACATTCCTCCACCTCCATCATGAGTGACCCAGGCTTTCCCACCGGTGCGTCTCACAGTCACCCACCATCAGTGCTTGAAATATATTGCTAACCTTTCATCAGATGCTGTGAAGCAGCGCTTCTCGGAAACGTGGAAAATCTTCTACGAAGGAGATACCCAGGAAGCACTTGTGATGGCTAGACAGCTCCTCCTTGAGCCCGGTCTCTCCGCTTTGCACCAGGCCGGAATGCATTCAATCCTCATCAGCGCTCCTTTTGATGAGGTCCATCATGCAGAGGAGGCGGTTCGTATCTACACCGAGCTGCACGCCCAAGATCTCATCGTGAACAGCGATAACCGTCGCTTCTTAGCCGCTCTCGACACCGCAAAGCGACAGCTGGTCAGCGCTCGACAAGGCGAAAAGATGATGAAGCGAGAGGACCTGATATTGCTGTGAGATGTGAGCCGTATTTGATGCGTGAATTCTTGCTAATACTGCGTCGCAGGGCGAGTGGATTTACCAGGAAAGAGATTCGAAACCGCCGCATTGAGATGTCGCTCAAGATCCAGGCAGCCATCAGGGAGCGGTTCCAGAAGGAGAGAGAGAAGAACACCTCACGAAAGCAGAAAGAGTCTGGCACTCAAGCTGCGGATGGGGGATCTCATCAGATGCAAGACACCGAGCTGAACCCGACCACCGCCCAAGGCAAGGGGTCCTAAATCAACCTCGATACCTTGAACGAGAATGACTAGCAACAACGGTCACTAGCAAGAGGACAAGCTATGGAAATCGGGGGTTGCCTTGTGTTTACAGAATGTGGAGACTGTTGCTTGTATTTACAGATCTTCAGTCGTCGACTCCGGCGCAGAAAGTCATTGCAAACAACTCAATGAGGAATATGACCATCGGATCTTGGCCATCTACAGAAATTCATCACAATAACCCACAAACCTGAAGAATGATATGAAATGCGTCTCCCCTTAACCTCTCTCAACTTCGATCCTGCAACTCTCTCAAGGATCCGTCTGCCCATTTGAACACGAGTGCTCATATCTTTCGTCTTATAAACTAAGACTACCGGCTTATTACCCTCAGATGCAATTATAATATCTTCGGTCTTAAAATTTCACGGCTGAGCAATTAATTAAACCTTTTGAATGTAGCGATCCAAGCCTTATATACACGACTCAGATCCCGTTGCAGCGATGCAGTCCAGCGCACCCGGTTTGCTCAAGACTTCCTTTCCTTTCACTACCCTTGAGAGTCTTGGCAACCGCTGGAAACTTCTTCTTGGCTTCTTCATGCACGGAAGGGTCTGGTATCCACTCTTCAATTGGACCGATGTGATTACCTTTTGGTGTGAGTAGAGAGAAACGTAGAAGGGAGCGAGCGTAATAGGTTAGGCTCCCAATTGACTATGTAGAAGCTTGTTGAAGTCTTGCAGTCGACGCCTTTGAGATCGCTTTCACAGGGTGTCACTGCAAAAACGCATACACCGTGTAAGCTATCCTCAGGTTGAATATGTCTTACACACGCGAACGCAAATAAACCACCATCACTACCGGAACTATCATTATAGGCAGATTGACAATCTCAGATGCTTTGCCAGTGCCTGGACATCACCAGCGTAGCCCGCTATTGTCCTCTCAGTAATTATTTCAGAGCTCCATCTGCCTGGGCGGCCTGGAACATGAGTCGAATGTTGCGATTGTGAAGGTCTTTGGTGACCCGTGCTCAGCCTACCAGAAGAGACGGTTGGTGGAGGGGAGACAGAACGTGGAAAGAGTCGCAGTATTGTAAACAAAATTCAAACTACATACAATATTTTATTATCAGTGAAGTACTCCGTATGATGGATCAAGGAGCCAAATTCGATGTGCTTAGGTGAGGTCGAATAGACTTTATACCTAATCTCCTCTTCCTCCCATTTCTGCCTATCGCGTATCTGGCCCCGGCCATCCCCACAGATGAAGGATTCAGAATTGCCTGAATTGTCTCGTTCGTGTCATTTTGGACGCCTTGATTGGTTCAGTTTTAGGGTCTAGACCATGTTGATCCCTGGTGGCTTGGAATCCCTGCCCATGTCACGTCGTCGATCAATCGCAGTATGATAGTCATTCCAACTAATTAACAAGAGTCACATTAAAACTTCTAACCTCACACTTTCGTCTTTTGATATTAGCCATAGTATTTCCTCCACATTCATTTCGGCCTCAGAAGTTTTTCTAAAACTTGGGCGTATCATACAAGTCATCGGGGTCTGTTGAAATGTTAGCGCTGGAAGTGCTTGTTGTTCAGCATATCAACTTACCCTTGCCTTCATCCTGTATGTACTTCCTCACCTCCTCGACTCTAGCGTCTATCTTCTTCAGACCCTCATCAAGTTTTGACTTAACCTTTTCATTGGATTCGGCAGCACCCTTCAGTGCACGTTTTGCGACGTCGAACCGGCTGACCCAGTTCAGGAGCATCATGTCGAAAGGTGTAGTCGTGCTGCCCTCCTCCTTATATCCCTCCACGGTCATGCGGTGCAGGCCAGGACGTCCAAATAGCAGACCTTGAAGTTCGGCAGCGTAACCATGGTAGTTGAAGCACACGGGCTTATCCTCAGTGAACATGTCGAGGAAGTCGGCTCGGCTGAGCGCGTGGGGATGACGTGATTCAGTGGCCAGAACCATGAGATCAGTAACGTTCACGACGCGGACTCGAAGCTCCGGGACCCAGTCGCGCAAGATCTCAGCAGCCTTGACAACCTCAAAGGTCACCTCGACACCGATACCAACAATCACAACATCGGGCTCCTTTCCGCTGTCGGTCGAGGCAAACTCCCAAACGCTTGCACCCTTTTTGCAATGTTTCGCAGCCTCCTCGGGTGACAGATAAGTACCAGTGGGCTGCTTGGATCCAATCATGAGGTTGACATAGTTCTTCGAGCCTAAGCAGTGGTGAATGGTGCTGAGGAAGCAGTTGGCATCGGGAGGTAGATATACTCGCGCCGCCTCGGCCTTGAGGTTGAGGACAGATCCGATAAAGGATGGATTTTGGTGAGAGAAACCGTTGTGTTCCTGGCGAGCCCAAGTGCTGGTCTCGATGTAATTGATTGAGCTGAGATCGCCTCTCCAGTTGGTCTCGCGGGCGATCTTGTTGAATTTGGAGTACTGAACCATCATAGTGTGAATGATGCCCAGGAAAGACTCGTAACTGGGGAAGAGTGCTGTGCGACCAGTGAGTGTATATCCCTAGTAGAAGTTAGCAACGGGTATCACATCTGTCATAGATCTCCTTGCCTGCATCCATCCCTGGCAACAATGCTCAGACAGAATCTCAATGACCCTGCCGCCCTGACCGCGAGAGAATTCATCCCACTGAAAGTTTCGGCCAGTGTTCTCAAACACCGCACCCAGCTTGTTGCTCTCCAGCTCATCAGGAGAGAAGATACGGAAGCTCTTGGGGTTATCCTTGATGACCTGGTTCAAGAAATTGCCAGTTTGCTTCATGCAGCTGTTTTGCGAAGCCTTCTCCACGCCAAACGTCTTCCAATCAGGCAAATTCAACTGTTGGTATGGGTCATATGTCTGTTTGAGCTGCCCAAGCCTCTTTCCGTCCTTTTCTGGAATGATGTCCAAGATACTGTCGGCGGGTTTGCCATCTTTGAGTAATCGAGCTGTGTCATAGGTCTTCAGCCAGTCCTCGAGGATCTTGAGATGCTCCTCATCTTTGCCCGCGTCGGGGACAGGAATCTGATGAGAGCGGAAAGACCCCTCAATGAACTCGCCGTCAACCTTCTTTGGTCCTGTCCAGCCTTTGGGGGTCCGGAGAACAATCATAGGCCAGCGGGGCTTGACAAGGGGCTTTCCGTCTCGCGCGGCCTTCTGGATCTTCTTAATCTCACTGACAGCCCACTCTAGGGCGCCGGAAAGCTCATTGTCAATCTCTTCGAGTGTCTCCACAATGGTTGGCTGGTATCCGTAACCAGAAAACAAGCTGGCAAGCTCTTTGTTATCCATGCACCCGAAAATTGTGCGCTCGCTGATCTTGAATCCATTGACATGGAGAATGGGGATTACGGCCCCAGACTCGGCGGGATCAATGTACTTGATAGAATGCCAGGCACTAGAAAAAGTCAGCAGGATGTTTTGGGAGTCTTGAGAATGAACTCACGCTGCAGTAGGGCCACTTTCAGCTTCACCATCACCAACAATACAAGTAACGATCAGGTCTGGATTATCCATGACGGCACCGAACGACACAGCTAAGGAGTATCCTAGCTCACCACCCTCGTGGATGGATCCAGGAGTCTCAGAGTTGATGTGACTTATCGGTTAGCTTGATTGCTTAAAAAATCCAAAGACAGCCTCACCTAGGGAAGCCTCCAGGAACCGAAAACCCGGTAATAAGATTTCGCAAGCCATCCTTGCTAACACCGTACTTCTGAGGGAAGAATCGCTCAAGGGATCCCTCGAGCCAGAGTGAGGCCAGAGCGGCGGGCGCACCGTGACCGGGTCCGATCACATAGATCATGTCCAAATCATGGTTGCGAATGAGGAGGTTAAGGTGAGACCAGACAAGGATAATACCTGGGCATGTTCCCCAGTGGCCTTGGGAGAATTAGCTAGGCTTAGTCAAGAGTTGGGGAGGTTCATACCCAACAAGCGTGGCTTAATGTCTTGAACTTTCAAATCTCTTTCAAGCAGGACATTGTCTCTGAGGAAGATCATGGCTAAATCTTGGCATTAGCAACATGCGCCGCACTCATGCTTGGAGATGGTGCAACTTACACCCTGCGATGTAGCACGCCGCATGCTGAAAGTCACTGAGCGACTGGGCAATTTTCTTTTCCAACTGCTTCTTTGGGACCTTGAACGCCAGTTCGAGAGTAGAATCTGGAAGATGGCTATCTAGCGGAGCCGGATTCGGCCGGTCAATAACTTCACCGGGCATGTTTGTGCAGTTGGTATCAGATCTGCTGTAGTAGACTGCTGTAGTAGATGATGAGCTGGCAAGGGAGTTTAGCGGAACCGGGGATCGAGAAGTGAAGAGATGTCGGTCACAGAATCACCAGAGAGAGCAAGTGGTTAAAGAAACATTTTTTTTATTTAGTTTTTATCTGTATTGATTGTGCTTGGACTGCTTGATAGTGACGCGGATTCAAGCAGGGAATGATGCTATATCGATGACGTAAATTGACGTCGCTTTGACAAGAGCCCCACGTAACATCTTGGATATTGAAACTGACATGAATATAGTGGATATCTCACAGTTAATAAAATTTGTACTTATGAACTTTGTTATCATGTAAAAGAGGTGTTTGGATTTGCATGCACGGATTTGTTGAACATCGAACCGGCAGTATGGGAATGTCGCTCTTGTCGATAGGCGTTTGACGATCAACTGTCCGGGTTTCTCGAAGGCCCATAGAAAAACAACCTCCCCTGCCAAATTCAGAATTGTAGCGGTCATCGAGCATCGAGATTCCACATCAAGCAGATAACGGGCCCATTACAAACCGAACTCGGTCCATTTGTCCATGATTTGCTAACCGGGTTGAGCTTCAAATGTTTCTTGCCCACAGCAAACACGGAAAGGGTGGGGCCGATCACCGAGACGTCGGAGCATTTCTCCGCTGGTGTAACGGCAACAGCACGTTGTCCTTCCAAACGCCGATCGCGATTGCATCAAGATGAATTCCTCGTTTCAAATGCCAGACTTCTCATAGGTCAATCAAGTTTGTTCCTGACAAGAAATGACGGAATTATCTCTGAAAACTCATACCACCTTGTTTACATTTCCCCGCTTCTCCGACGTTTTGCTCCTCGATGAACCACCAACGCAGATGTGACGTAAAGTCAGCGTGGCTCCGGATGTCGAGAATTTGCATAAAGACCAAGCAAAGTCCTGGATGCCTCTGCCTTGTTCTCCCTCAAGTTGGCTCTATTGACTCCCACGATAAACACCAGATTTCGACATGAGTGAGCAAAAGGTTACTGGAGCCATCAAACACGCAGTTATGGGTCACGGAAGCGACAAGATCGATCAGCTCAAGGCCAACACGGTCGAGCCTAGCGAGAATACGAGAATTACCTCCGACTATGGCGTCAAGCAGAACAACACCGATCATTGGTTGCGTGTGAACAGCGAGGACCAGACCGGCCCTATGCTGTTGGAGGACCCCTTCGGTCGTGAGAAGGTTTGCCGCATCTCGATTATTCGGCCTTCACATACTTATACATGTCCAGATTCACCGATTCGACCATGAGCGCATTCCCGAGCGTGTTGTCCATGCGCGTGGCGCGGGTGCTTTTGGTACATTCAGGCTTTTCGAATCTGCCTCCGATGTTACCAATGCTGGCGTCCTTACCGATACTTCTCGGGAAACCCCAGTTTTTGTTCGATTCTCTACTGTTCTTGGAAGCCGTGGCTCTGCCGATACGGTGCGCGATGTGCGTGGGTTCGCGATCAAATTCTACACGCAAGAAGGTGAGTTGTCTTCAACACTACAAAACTACCACGACACCACAGCATCATGATGACAATCTCTTTTGTTCAACTGCTAACAAAATCTAAGGTGTCTGGGATTTGGTAGGGAACAATATCCCTGTTTTCTTTATCCAAGACGCAATGAAGTTTCCAGACATGGTTCATGCTGGAAAACCTGAACCTCACAATGAGGTTCCCCAGGCGCAGTCTGCGCACAACAACTTCTGGGATTTTGTGTGGGGACACTCGGAGGCAACGCACATGTATTCTTGGGCCATGTCTGACCGCACAATCCCTCGATCGTACCGTATGATGCAAGGTTTCGGTGTCAACACCTTTACGTTGACCAACGACAAGGGCGAACGCCGCTTTGTCAAGTTCCATTTTACTCCTGAGCTCGGCGTACACTCTTTGGTCTGGGATGAGGCTCTGAAGCTAGCTGGTCAAGACCCCGACTTCCACCGCAAGGATCTCAACGAAGCGATCGAGAACGGTGCTTTCCCCAAGTGGAAGTTCGGTATCCAGGTTCTGGATGAATCCAGGGAGCATGATTTCGACTTCGACATTCTTGATGCTACTAAGCTCTGGCCCGAGGACGAAATTCCCGTCCGGTACATTGGTGAACTCGAGTTGAATCGCACTGTCGATGAGTATTTCACCCAAACTGAGCAAGTTGCTTTCTGCACGAGCCACGTTGTTCCTGGAATCGGCTTCTCAGATGACCCTCTTCTTCAAGGTCGAAACTTCTCTTATCAAGATACTCAACTCAGCCGACTGGGCATTAACTGGGAGGAATTGCCTATCAACCGACCCGTCTGCCCCGTCATGAACTTCAACCGTGATGGCGCTATGCGACACACTATCTCCAAGGGCAAGGTCAACTACTGGCCTAACCGATATAGCCACCAGCCAGCGGCTACAGCTGAAGAAGGAGCCTACGTTGACTACCAGGCAAAGGTTGCTGGTATCAAGCAGCGGGCCCTGAGCAAGAAGTTCAAGGACCACTTTTCTCAGGCCCAGCTCTTCTACAACTCTCTTTCTGAAATCGAGAAGGCTCACGTTCAGGCCGCTTTCTCTTTCGAGTTGGACCACTGCGACGAGGCTATCGTCTACGAGCGTTTGACTCAACGCCTGGGTGAGATTGACGGCGAACTTGCCAACACCATTGCGGAAATGGTTGGCGGCAAGAAACCGATTGAGTCGAAGCCCAACCCCGGAAAGAAAGCCAAGAATTTGAGCCAGTTGGACTTTCTCCCCGAGACGCCTACTATCAAGTCTCGCCGTATTGCCATTATTATTGCCGACGGCTACGACCCTATAGCCTTCAACGCCGTCTTTGGTGCCGTTAAGGCCCAAAGCGCCCTTCCCTTCGTGATTGCTCCTCGTCGTTCTCCCATCTTCTCTGCCAATGAGGATTCCTCTTCATCCAAGGGTATTGTCCCCGACCACCACCTCGAAGGACAACGCAGCACCATGTTTGATGCCATCTTCATTCCCGGTGGTGAGAAGTCTATACAAACCCTCTCCAAGAATGGCAGAGCTCTGCACTACATTCGTGAGGCCTTTGGCCACCTCAAGGCCATTGGCGGTACCGGCGAGGCTGTTCAACTGATCGAGAAGGCGATTCAGCTGCCCGAGGTTTTCCTGTCTGCTACAGACGGCAGTGGAGTTGTTGACAGCTACGGTGTCACAACACTCAAGAACGCTTCGCCTGATACCCTGAAGGAGATTGTCGCTGTCGCGTCCGATGCCAAGGGCTTCCTGGAGAAGTTTATTTACAACATCAGCCAGCACCGTAACTGGCAGCGAGAGCTGGATGGCTTGAGCACAATGGTGGCGTACTAACGAGTTTATGTAAAGATACCTATATGTAATGAGTCAAATTGTAACCTTCAAGTCAACACAATAATCACATTTATATCTCAAACATCTCACATCGAGTGAACTCTTGAGTCCACGAACTTGAAAGATGTGGTTCCCAAAAGATTTAAGGCGGGTTGGGTTATAAAAGTATAAAAAACTATAAACATTTTATAGACCTCGTTTAGATTTTACTAAACTTAGATAATATTTATTAC